>VYXD01014629.1:111062-143983 GCA_013397195.1 Hylia prasina
TCCTTATGTGACAATTGACATGGCTAAATTGTGTCCGGCTTTGTATCTACATTCTGTGGTACACTGACCTGCTACTCATGCTTGTCATGAAGCCAGAGCAGACATGTCCACCTGAGTATCACTGCCTCCAGTGTTTTTCAAGGTGTGAACCACAGAATTCTGCTGACAAAAATAAAAAGTAAGCAATAAAATACTCTCAAAATATTGCTGTTAAGCTCATTTGAGCTGGTTTTATTTGTTCTGTAGTATTTGACACTCTGATGTGTAAGGCAAAGACTTTTAATCTGTCTTGCCTAGCAGGACTCAAAGCTAATTATTTATTAGGGACTCTTTAAGAGTGCCTAAAGTTCATTGGAACCGAGAATTGAAAAGAAATGTGACTTGCTGTAAGATCTCAATGGCAGTTAAATATGTTAATGATGGAAAAAGCAGTTCGTTGCTTTGCTTTTTCAATAAAACTAGAATTCTTGAGTCATCAAAATGTGTACAAAATTTGTAGAACCTAAGAGTATTTAACTGTGAGAATTACAGCAATGACAGATGGTGTGGCATTCTTTCAATTATGCCTGGAGTTTTTAAATTATGCTTGGTAATGTGGCTGTACTGATTAATACAATGGTTTAATATATTCATAAAAAGTTCATTACTTTGGTAATATGTGTAAATAACTTGGACTGATAGGAATAGTTCCACAAGGGATAATTTAATGTAAATGTTTGTGATTGAAGTGCAGCAATCACTCTTTGTTGTACTAAAAAGGTACTAATTTTTGCAATATTTTCCAGGCAGATTCTTCTCAGATTTCAGAAAGTGTTAGGATTTTTGGTTTCATAAGACATCTTTATTTCAGTTATGTATCCAGGGATATTGAAAAAAAGAATGCCAACCTAGCCCCAGCTGAAGTCTATAGTAAGTTTTAATATTGGGAGTTAAATCCTCAGCTGGGTGTTGTCTGTAAGGCTCCATGATGAAAAAAACACTATTACTGTTGTTCAAGGAGTGCCCTGGGGAACTCAAGGCTTTATTGCTGGAAAAGAACATGAGTTCCAAAATGAATATGGAGGCAGGTTTATCCAATATAAATAGTTGAAAAAAATAATCTCAATATATTATTAGCATTCAGATAAAATCTTTGACTATAGTGTTTATTAAGAATAGATATCCTTTTATATATATGGATGTTTTTTTCTCCTAGAGACATACATGTATACATAGATACATATATCCCATATATGGGTTCTATATGTATATATTTTCACATGATAAAAAACCCTCAAACTTTTGGAGGGTTGACTCAGAACAACTTTGTTGAAACCATTCTGAGCTCTGCTGCTTCCCTTCGGTGTTGTGGGAGACACATGCATATATTTCCTCACTTTTTGGAATTATTATATATGCATTTAATTTTTAATTGTGCAACCATGTGATAAAAGTTTTGAATTTGTTTTTAAGTTTTGAAAATGAAAGTGAAGAAAAATCCAAAAGAGAACTCCCTATTTCATAGGAGAGATTTTAGCTTTGTAAGTTTCTGTGAAAGTAATTTTTCCCAGTTTTGCCACAGTGACAGACGAGATCCTAGACTAAGGCTCCCTCTGTTGACACATAAAACACAACAGCAATGGTGTTTCATCCCATCAAAAAATTCACTCCAACAGAATAGTTTTCTCCTGGAAACAGTGATTTGACTGAAACAATTTCTAAATGCTCCTTTATCACCCTACATGTCCTAAAACTTTCCCAAATTTCTATAACATGTTTCTACAATTTAATAAGTAAACATCATATATCTGTTGATTCTATGTCACCTTATTCTTGAGACTGAGGAAAATTGTCTTTTGTCTGCTTTACTAGCAGGAAAAGAAGTAACTTATTTTCACAAATGACAGTGTAGTTGCAGTTTTGAATACAGTGCAGATACTAATATTTTGCAGATTCAATGAAGCTTTGACTTTCTTTTATTACTATGTATGACATAAGGAGGTGACATTTCAGAATTTATGTGTTGTAGCTACAGAACTACGAAAATATAACATTCAGTGACTTTAAAAGTTACATTTATTTAGTAATGATGAAGAATATGATTTGAAATTTCTGAGATTTCTATCCAAAAGGTGTCCACTGGATACACTCACAAAGGACAAGAGCCCCCAGCCCCTCCACAGAGGAGGATGTCCATTCTGACCACCTTTGTATTATTGGTAGATCAGTATCTGTTGAAAAGCAAGTGGCATAGCTGCAGTTATGGTGATGTAAATGCAGCAGAAGTAACAAAGAATCCCACAGAGTGTCTGGGTTGTATGTTCTGTTCTACTCTTCTGTAGTTCAGAACATATGGTCCAAGTATGGTCCTCCGAGTATAGCAGGTTTAGCTATAGCAGGTTCCACAGTATTGTATCCAAGCAGGTTTTGAACATTTCCAGAGGAGAAGATTCCACACCCTATCCATGCACCCTGTTCCAGCGCTCTGTTACCCTCAAAGAGGTTTTTCCTCATATTTAGACAGTACTTCTTGTGTTTGAGTGTGTGCCTGTTGTCCCTTATACCATTGCTGGGCATCACACTGGGTATCTGAAAACAGTCTGGCATCATCCTCTTAACACCCATCCTTAAGACATTTCTTGACTTTTCTAAGATTTCCTCTCAGACATCTCTTTTCCAGGCTAAACAGGCCTAGTTTCCCAAACTTTCCTCATAAGAGAGATGTTCTGGTCTTTTCATCATCCTTGTAGTACTACTTTCTTGTAGTTTCCAACCTTTCCTGAACTGTAGAGCCCAGATCTGGACACAGGAATCCAGGTGCAGCCTCCCTAGGGTTGAGCAGATACCTCTTGCAAGTGGCTGGCAGTGCTTTTCCTAATACTGCCAAGCATACCATTGGCCTGCTTGGTCCCTAGAACACAGTGCTGGCTGGTGGACAGCCTGTTTGTACACCAGCACAGAAACCTGGTTCCCTGAAGGTCAGCCCTCAGCCTGTATTTGTGCATGGGGTTATTCTATCCCAGGTGGGGGATCCTGCCTTTGCCTTTGTTGAACTTCCTTAAGTTCTTCTCTGCCCAGCTCCAAGAGTGTCTATCAAAAGCACAGTGTAAAGCAATCAGCAGGTTTTTCAGGCTAACAATAAAAATCAGCAAACCCTACAGTTTCCCTCTAAAAAGTCTTAACTACATTGCAGAGAGCTAATATCTCATCTGTTCTGCCTGGGGGGAGAATCACAGAATCATTAACCTTGGAGAGGTCTCCATGAGTCAAACCATTAACCAAAACTGCCCATCACTAAACCACGCCCCTAAGCACCACATCTAGACATTTTTTGAACACTTTCAGGAATGGTGATTCCACTCTATAATGGATAGCCACTTCCAAAAGAATGTTTGTTTTTAGTTTGTTTCTTTGAAAGAATGAGGTAATTCCCCTGTCAAGCTGGTACTTTTTCCTAAAACCGTATATTTTAAGTTCGAGCTAGCTGCATTAGCTTAGCAAATATTATGATTCCAGAAGGGTATGAAGTACTCCATAAAAACTGCATCTGTTTTAGTGTACTAGGTTGAAGAGTTTTCACGGCCATGATTATTGTTCAGGGTTAAGATGCAAGCCTGAAAGTTTCTCATGGAAAATATAGTATGGTTCGGATGAACAGGTGGTTCCCATGCCAACCTCCTCTACAAGATACTGGATGCTACCATTTAGCACATATGTGTATCTGCAAGCTGAGGATACATTTTTTAAATTTCAGTTTCTGCCATATGGAAGTCACACAGTCAAATAATACATCTCCATTGTCAATTTTTCTAGCAAAGAAAAATCTAGGAACTTATGGGAAAGAGAGGGGCCATCATATAAAATAAATGAATGCATTGCATCATGTTGCAAGAAGGGTTTAAAAGAGAACAGTGGATTCAAACTGAATTTTGTAACTCTCATTGTATTGTTATAATCAGAATTCCACATTTCCTCCTGAATTTTTGATCTCTTAAGTAGTCGATTTAATTTCTTTCATAGTATTGTGTTGTAGTGTACTGGATGTGGAATATTTTCTCTTTATTTTGAAATTGTCATTGACATATTAGATTATCTGATGGAATATAAAACAAATATGCAGTAATTATGTATTGTGTCAAGTATTTGTTTAAAAATCCTGCAGTATAGATTAATCTTTCCAAATCAATAAAATATGTAAAATATGAAAAGTTGGTAATTATTTTATCGGTATTTAACAGGGTACCTACAAGCTTAAGTAATGGCCAGAAGACACTGATGCATTTAAATTTATAAATGTAAGCATACTCTTTCTTTCTTTCTTTCTTCACAATTCTGTGTGGATGGATGTTATTGTACTTTCACTAACACAGAGTTAAAAAATTTTAGTGAACTTAAAATAGCACTAAAATGTTATTTTCTCATGTCAGTGCTTTCTTCTACTGCATCAGCTCATGAAAATTACCGGTGCAAAAGGCAGGTCTTTACGTGTGTGGTGTCTTTCCTTGCTCATTGGAAAATGTCTTTTTTCTTGGTAGTTCCTGGATATTTTTACTCTTTTTACCCATTTGCTAAGTGTTTTTTCAAGACAAAACAAAAAGTAAGGTAAAAATATTGTAAGGTAAAAATAAAGATGCTTTTGAGATAATTACATTTTGTTTCACAGTATTAGATAAATATTTCCAAATTTAGAATCATTAAACGTTGCACCAAGAGAAAATAAAAATGTGCTGCTTACTTATGCCAAGCTCTGAACATATTTTCTAACATTCTGTCTGAATAATCTGTGTTTAAAATTAAATCCTAGGATATTATGCAGTTGCTGAAGTACATTTTTCCAGAAAGGTAGTTGGCCAGTGTTAGAGCTGAGATTACATATGTAGCCTTTAAATGATGTATGGCACTTTCCTGTTTTGTGAACTAACAATCATCATCTACCTTGCATGTTGACAGTGCGTCAATAAGATTTCTCTTATTACTATGAAGATATTTTGACAGCCCAAGCCCAGATTTTTCTGTTCTCGGGACAGACACATGCTAATGCCCTTTCCATGCCACCCTCATATTCCCAAAAAAACCTGCTTCAATGGCATGTGTACGCATCACTTCACAAGGGGACCACAACCTGAAGTTCTTCATCCCCATCTGTTAAATGAGAAGGTCCCAGCTGTTAAAGCTGTAAGATCATCTTTCTGTGCAATATTTACCTGATAACTATCAGCATTTTGAAAGGCATTTCTCTGCACTGAGGAATTAGGAATTTAACAGTGTTATGGGCCAATTATCTCACAGGTATTTTCTATAACAATTTTTGACTATATAAATGAAGCAATGACATTTTAAAATGTTTTGTGCAATTTGTTATTTGCATCAACTAATATATATAATATGTGAAGCAATAACTTCTAGCAAGACTTTTTAAAGCAAAATAGGAAGGATGAAGCGTGGAAGGGTTTTTTTTTACTTTGTTCCTGCATTTTCCTGAACTGTATTTTAGTAGACGTGCTCATACCAGCTGTCTTATTTGTGAGTAACATTTCTAATTATCAGAGCCATACTCAGTTAATTCTGTAGTAAAGGTAGATCACACAAGGACTTCTTTAGGTTAAATGTTTGTTTGTTCAGATTAAAATTGTAATTTCAGTTAATGAGTAACTGCATGACGCATACACAATAAAATTTAATGGGAATGTATTTAGACACAATTCATTAATATCACTGATTATTAATTATTGCTTAGCAAACACAAATGTAATGTTTTATAAAATGTTCTGCTTAAATTGAGCAATCCATAAATACGTTGCAAAGCAGAGAAATATTAATGTAATACTTAATGAAAAGTATTTTTTTTTTCCTAGGATAATGCACATAACATAGGGACAGAATTAATCTACATCACCAAGCCTGAATTTTCTGCTGGGCTCTTGTCAGTGAGAAAGACAACGATGGCTATAAATGATTTTTTCCCCTTCTATAAATGTTTATTGTAGTGTAGCTCTGGATTAAACCCCCTGTCACCACTGCTTCCGTTTTCCTCTCAGACATTACTACATCTGAAGGCAAGCCATTAGCTGGATGTTTTCTTCTTTGCAGCATTCCTTGGCTGCATTGTGGTCAGAATGTTACTGCAAAATGTGTCTGTTTCGTGCTGGATGACAGTTTTTGAGTAAAATTTTAGTAGACGAGTAGTTCTGCTCTTCCCATGTAAGTGTGGTGTACATCCTTTTTAATATATCTTGCCAAGACTGTGCTGTTGATCTAAACCAAATTTAGGTTTTATTAGAAATGGGGGCACATTAGATGCTATAGCTTGTGTGTGGGAAGAAGGTGAATGTGTGGTAAGAGACGTGATTGCCAGATTTGGTATGCATTTGAAACAAGTTCAAGTATAAAATTATTGAAAAAAAGTACTGCTGTTGAACTCATAGGAAATTAGAATGATACATGTAGGATCTCTCTTCCATTATACAAATCCAGACTTAATAATCTGTAAGTACCAGTTCTTCTTAAGTTGGCCTTCAGGTTAGAAATGGGTTTTGTGTGTCAGTGCACATGAAGGGCTACAGTATTTTATTATAATGGTTTTCCTTTAGAGATGCAGAGTGGTAAAGAGGGTCTCAGGCATGAAAGAAGGACCTTTTCTAACCATCTGGTATTTGAGAAGTTGGTCACAGTTGCTTTGTTCTGGAGCCTGTGGCTATGGTAGAGGGCTGTTGGCTTTCAAGGCAGTAGACTTGCTACTTAGTTCTAAACATTAGCTATTATTGTTTAAAATAAGAAAGAAATTCTGTGAATTTTAAATTTTTTTTTTCAGCTTGTTGTTCCCAGTTCTGACCTAGCATCTGAATCATGGTTAGTCATAGCTTTTCATTGGGAAAAGAGAAGAAAGGAAAATAGTTTGGTGGGGAAGAACCTACAATGATGATCCCATCCAACTGCCTGACCTCTTCAGGGCTGAGCAAACATGAAAGCCTCGTGACAAGGTCATTGTCCAAATATCTCTTAAACACTGATAGACGTGGATCACTGAGCATTTAGGAAGTATATTCCAGTGTTTGAATATGTTCTCTGTAAAGAAATGTCTCCTAATGTCAAGTCTGAACCTCCCCTGATGCATGGATTGAGCCATTTCTATGCCTTCTGTCACTGAATCCCAGGGAAAAGACATCCCTGGGGAAACACCTCCCTCTCCACTTCTCCTCAGAAAGCTGTAGAGAGAAATGACGTGATCCCTCAGCCTCCTTTTCTCCAAACTAGACAAACCCAGAGTTCTCAGCCACTCCTCACAGAAGCAGCAGTTTTGTTGTCCTTCTTTGGACATATTTGTGAACCTTTTCATCCTCACATAGATTGTACAGCCCACACTGCACACAGGAGTTAGACCACACCAGTACTGAGCACAGCAGGATCACCGCCTCTTTTGACCATCCAGCTGTGCTGTGTTTGATGCCTCCAGGATGCAGTTTGCCCTCCTGGCTACCCAGGCACACTGCTGGCTCACAGTGAGCCTGCTGCTGATCAGCACTCCCAGATCCCCATTGCAGGACAAATCTCCAGCCGCTCTTCTCCTGGTTCATACTTGTGTCCAGAATTACTCCATCATAGGTGTAGAATTGTCCTGGTTTAGAGTAAATTTGTGAGAGAACCCCTGAACTGGGTCCCTCTGGGAAGCAAACCCAGATGGCCCCTCCCCCAACCAGTCTGGGAAAAGAACTTCCTCAGAGAAAAGTGAAAAAAACATTTTATTTAACAAACAAAGTGCCCACAAACATAAAGAACAAATAATACAAAACAATAAAATCTTTAATTGTCCTGAAGTGAGATGGTAAATTCAGAAAGTCCTTGCCATGGGTAGCTTAGCTCGCTCAGTCTCTTATCAGTCCCTCCAGAGGTCCAGGCCCCAGAGGGCTGCAGGTGCGAACTCCTGGTGCTTCTCTGGGTTTTTCAGTCCAGAGCGGATTTAAACAATCCCAAGAAAAAGGAAAATAAAATAATAATAATAAAAAAAAACAGTCCAGAGAGCTTCTCTGCCTCAGCTAGCTAAAACTAACTAACAGTAAAGCAGGTCTCTGTGCTGTTGCATGTCCATGCCTCAGATGAGCACAGTCCAGGAACAGGAATGCAGAGGAGTGAACGCTGTTTTCAAAACAAACTCCATATGTCTTCTTTCTCCAACTTTGCTCTAGGAACTAGTCTCACAGTAATGATTCTCTCTCTCTCCAGGATCCTGCTTCATGAGTCACTGCTTCATACTCCTCAAGATTGCTCCTCTGCAATGATGCTCCCCTTATCAACTAACCCCCTCTTTTATCTCACTCATCCTTATTGGATGTATCTGTTACTCATCAGGGGCAAGGCTGTATTGGTTAATTAACACAGGTGTTATTATCAGAGGTTACTTAGTCTTAAAGGCACAGAACTTAACATATAGTGTAAACAGAACAGATAGCTGGGGATAAAGAGTCACCCCAGGACAAGAATCCAGTGTTAAATTTCATGACACTGATAATTGCTCAGTGTTCAGTCTATCTAATTCACTCTGTAAGGCCTTTTTTCCCCCAGGATAGTCAACAGTACATCTCAGATTGGTACAATCAGCATAATTGCCAAAGGGGCATTCAACTCCTGACTTGTGATCATTGGTAAAAATCTTGAACAGAACTTGCCCTAGAACTGAGGTCTGAGAAACATCACCGGTCAGCAGCCCCTTTCACCATAACCCTTTGGGCTTCTCCTTCAGCCAGTTCTTCACCCAGCATCATGAACCTCCTTGTACAACAGCCGGACAATTTGCCCAGAAAGGTGATATAGGGGACAGTGTCAAAAACCTTACTAAAATCCAGCCTCACATCTACGACCTTCCCTTCATCCATGAGGCAGGTAGAAGGATATCAATTAGTTAAACTTTTTCCCTGTGTGAACCTATGTTGACTGTCTGATGGTTGCATCGTCACTTAGATGCCTTTCAGCAGGATTCAGTATCATCTTCATTATATTCCTAGGTGATGAGGTTCAACTCATGGAGCTGTAGTTTTCTAGATCTAACTTCTTGCTCTTCATGTAAATTGGAATAAAATTGGCTAGCTTCCAGGCATCAAGGACCTCCCCAGACTCATTCTTCTCACAAAGAAACCAAAAAGAGTAATTGAAAAGTCATTGCACAGAAAGAAATATAAAAAAATGTTCTGTATCTTTTTATAAAACTTAGTAACTAAAAAGCAAAGAAACTATACTTGCTTATAAATTATTCTCAGGGGGAAAGGTAACTGAACCATGATTTTTAATTATTAGGAGCTTAAGATACTGTGTAAATAGCAGCAGCAGGAGGAAGGGAGGGAAAACCAAGCTTTGATTGTTTGCTTGTTTGATTGCTTCTCATTTGGTTTCCACTTTAACCAATCATGCTAAGTCTATGCATAAATAATGTTCCATATTCATTTTAGAGTCAAAAATACATAGAAATGACTGCATAAGAAACAGCACAGTAATGCTTTCAGCAGTGTGATGGAGATTAAGAAACAAGAAGAAATTTTTCGTTAAGTCTGAATTAAGAAGTATCTTGGGTAATCAGCAATTTCAGATGTTATTTTCAGTCAGTAGGGATTTTGTGGGAGGAGACAAAGAAATAGATTGAAATAAATAGAGAAGTGGAAAGAAACTGAATTTCTGAACCATGCATGAAATACCTAGCACTTGCATTGAAGTTTATGTCTTTCATGCCATTGATTCCCGGGTCTCTTATAATCGTCATGGCTTTGTGTTCTCTCAAAGGTTAATACTTTTCTTCATCTCAAAAAATTTCTGGTCCAAGGCTAAGTCCTGTTTCTCATCTCATGACATACTACTTCATGTTCATCTAATAAGGAAATATGCTTATTTTCGTAGTGGTCTCATCACAAGTTTGAGACACATACAAACACCTTTCAAAGAGAGAAAGCCACAAGGACAATATCTAGTAGCTTTTCAGGCATAAGGAGTCTCAAAGAAACATGAGATCTTTCTACCAGGGCAGTATGGGCTGATGTGAGTTGGGGAGGTTACACGGTGACCGTTGTCATGTGTTAATTACTTGTCTTAGAGGCAAGATCTCAAAGCATACTATAGATTAAGCATGATCCTAAATCCAATTTTCTCTCTCTTCAAAACAGTTACACTATTACTGAAGCAAGGGGGTTAAGATTTAGCGGGTTATGATTATTGAATAGGGGTAGCAGTTTGGAGAATGAATCTCGCTTCATTCACTGTGCTTAATATTCACTGTCCTTAACATATACTGTGCTTGTAAAAGCAGGCAAGGCCATTGCTTGGAATGGCCTTGAAAACCAGTCTGAGGAATGCAAAGCTGTATAATAAGGACTGCTCTCCAATGAGGACAAAGGAATTCAGAATCTGAAAGGACTCTCATGGTAAGGAGGCTCCTCAGACTCTAAAGTGGCTGAAGCCAGACCAGTGGTTTGGACTGTGACCAAAGGACCAAGGAGCATGTACAAGCAGACAAAGTGAAAAGTTCAACCTGAGGAAGACTCGCCTTACTTCATCCTGACGACCACCGCGCAACCACCAGAGAGCCCTGCGCAAAAGCAGAAGGACTCTAAAGCTCATTTTAATATGAAGCGATACTAGGCGGGGTTAGGTAATGAATATGTATGACTGGATTGTGAAACCTAATGCATATGTAAGACTTTAGAGAATAAATAGAGGGAGAAAATCACTGGCGACGTGCATGCTTTCAGAGGAGCCATCCACTGTGCGCCTCAGTGCTGAATAAACGTACCTACTTTACAGCTTTAAGGAGTTGTGGAGTTCTTCCACATGAAACATTACCATCAGGGGTTTTTTTTCATTAGCTGAGTTGCTACCCTTAATTCTATTTTGCCATTTATCGCGTCAAAATTTCACATAGTGGGATTTGCAATTACTTGTAGTATTTTCCAGCTCTGTGTCTCCTCCCAGACTATCCTTTGAAGTTTTCCACCCCGAATACTTATACTAGATTCTGTGAATAAATGTACTTTTACCTATCCAGAATTGGTTTAGCTTTAGATTTTTTCTTATAAAATAGGAAAAGCTTTGCCAAGCAGTCTTCCTATTAAGCAGTGGATCTGACAGTGGTAATGCACAAGGCTTCAAAATTGAATGCGTAGTATCACACAACCGTTGATGGCCTTTCAAGAACAGCTCAGGAAAATGTTAGTGATTAGTGCTTGATTTCTTTTTTTTATGTCTCTTGGCTAACCCAGACTGCTCCAGGCTTACTGAGATGTTAACAGAGAACAAAAGACTGCACAGTAAATGTGAAGGGAGGGGACAGACAGAGGCAGCTATGTGGCAGGGTTGAAGTACAAATATATTGGACAGGCAGCAACAACAGAAATGCCCCCTTCAATCTCATGACCAGCAGAAGGTAGCATGTTTTTTTTAATGTCCATGAAAGATATACACAGGAAACTCCAGAGTCTTAAACTTGTTCTGAGTTTCATGACTCTGGCATGTGTGTGGCAACTGGATTTTGCAGCACTGTGCTCTTGACTGTAATATGCCTTTCATTTGGATGTTGCAAAAAAACCACCAAAAATCAAAAAACACCCTGACTACCTTTAAGGAGAAACTTCATCCTCATGAAAAGATATACATTAGAGGTAAGTGTGCCTCAACAAGGGATAGACACTGGATGAGAAGATCCCATAGAGTCCAGCTTCTTAATATAAAGGGAAGATGAGATTGAGCTGCCTTCTTTGCTGTAGTTATAGTTGGTACACTTAGTCTTTGAGCAGGCTTTGCCACTGGTATTGCCTTAGCTGAACTTTACTGGTTGTAAAGAAATTCCTTTAATATGCTTTTGTCTGTGCAATTTAACTTTTTATAACATTTCTAATGAACCTTTTTTTGCCCTTAGCTTTATGGAGTCTCTGAAATGCCAGAGAAAAAAAAAGTAATTAAGTAGAGTAATGGTCTTAAATGCAGTTCATAGTTCTTTGTCGATCCATTTTACAGAATGCTTTCTGCAGAGCAAAATCCCACAGGAGAACTAAAGTGCTTCAAAAGATAATATCTATACTATTTTATTATTAAAGAAGAAAATAAAAAGGGGGAAATTTGGGGGTTTTGGTCACATAACAAGGAAGCATTAGCTTTGTTTTTGCCTTCTCTTTACTGTCTCCTTCACAGTGGTATTTTCTTAAAAGCCAAAAGATTTATCTTGAGTTTAAAGAGAGATTTGTGTGAAGGGAAAACCTATGTGCATTTCAGTCACCTCATTCTCAAACTGCAATCCCCAAATCTCATGTCCAATGGCCACCTAATTATGGGCATATTTTATCTTTGTGATTGCTTAAATTTCTCAGGGTGAAGTTTCCTTATGGCCTCAGATTTTATGGGTGTCCACAGATGCTTCAGGTTCTGATTTCACCATGGAGTCTACAAGAAACATAAAGCAACACATACCAGTTTTCTGAAGTCAATGCAGCTAAAACCATCCACATCTTTTTCCTTTACTCAGAACTAGAACACTCACTAGGATATGTATTCTTGCCCTGCATATTTCTGTTTCCCAGTCTGGTTCTTCAGCCATCCTTCTTTCTCAACGCAAAAATGAGAAGATAAAAAATCATTTCAAAAATGTCCAAAAAGTGTCACAGCCCTGAAGATTATTGCATATATTGTGGAGACGACTGACACAATTGCTGGAGCACAAATGGGAAATCATCCTTCCATCTTCATTACTGCTTTTGGATCACATTGTTTTATTTCCTTGGCTTGACTGCAGTGCATTCAGTCTTTTTTTTGAAGAATGAAACAGTTTCAGCAGGAAATGACATCTGTTCTCCTGCTAAGAGGCAGAGAGCAGAAGAGAACTCCTGTGAGGCTACGGAACTAGGATATGTGTTTCCTGTTCATACACATGAAAACAAGGAAGATGGTAATGAAGGTCCATGAAAATACTGCGTGCATCTTTGTAATTTTACAGGTAGAAACATATTTGCATCTAAACATAGTAATAGATTGTCCTACCTTTTTCTGCAATACTGTGACTCCCAAATACAGATGAATTTTAAACATTTTAAAATTGCACTTTATGCAAGAAAGAATCCATACACAGAAGTCTTCTGTGGAAACATATATAAAATATGCACTTTATCTGTCCTTTTAGACTTTTAGAAAATATGAAGACATTCAAAATCTTCATATTTTTCATCTCATGATTTGAATTTTTGAAAAAAGGCTGTGCCTACTCTGCATGAAGACGCAAAATTTTGTAAACTATAACCAAACGTAGGGAGTGGTTACCTACTGGTAACATTTTTTGCAGTTGTGTTTCCAGTGTACAGAAGACAAGTCTGCAACTGCTTTCTAACTCAAGAACTATCCATCATCTAACTAGCTGTAGAGATAATTTGTTATAACCAAGACAGAGAATAGTACACCTGTAATGAGTCCTTCAGGAATCTCTGTGGATTTCCAATACCATTACAATCTGATTTACACTACTGGACCATGATTTTTCTATTATCTGTTCTGGTATGGCTGATTTTCAAAGGAAAAAAAAGAAAAAAATGTTTAAGAAATATGATGAGAAATGGAAAGTGTGGGGAGAAATGCCAAGTTATGTCTTAAGGAATATATCATGTAAGACATTTATACAAGAAAATTAGGGTTATCAAACCAAAAAGAAGTCATGCATTTTTTTTTCAAGTACACCGAAAAGATCTTGTGTAGCCTACTTTGTAATATTTTTAATTATTAATTCTTTTATTTCTTCACGGAAATGGAACAGAAATGAATTTCCTACTGTCTCATCTTAATCAGTGTTAGTTGCTGCTGTATCCATTGATTCCATGCGATGTAAAAAAAAGTGATTACTTAGCTGCTTACCAAAGTTCTGTTATGGTAATGGGAAAACCTGTGGTATTACAGGTCACTAAATTACAAATTAGAGACAATTTTTTTTCAGATAATCTATACTAAGAGTACACTGTGTCAGTTTGGGCCAGTCTCTCCTCTGTTCAAATCTGGTTTTGTGAGTTTTCCTCTGTCCCAGTTCCTTTTATTATAAAAAGTACGGAATAGAATTTTGCTGGAGAGAAACTATCTATATTTGTGGACAGAGTAATTAGCAGATGTTCTGGGTTAGAATATAATGTTTCTTAATATAACATCCACAAAAATATTGTCTGATTTGTCATATGATTGCTTAAGAAGCAAATTAACTTTCAGGATGAGGATTTGTACAGTCCCACAAATTAACTCATGTATTTGTCAGCTGCACTGTTTCATTTACAGACATGTCTCTCTTATGACCATCAGGTTCATTTCATGGGGGAGTGTAATAATGCCTTTTTTTCTTTCTAGTCTAAATTTTTTTGATAGATAATACATCAGCTACAGCCTCTCTGTTGAATTTTTTGAAATGGTTATGATTTTGTTTATATAAATACATTTGAAAAATTGATTTTTTTTGGCTAATGTTCCTGATGAACAGAACTGTACTATTTCAGACTTCTGTTATTTTGAAATTTTAAGATACACATCAATTTAATCATTGCATAACTGTTTATTTTGTGTTCATTTAAATTATACAATAATATTTCAGCTTTTAATTATTTAAGTATTTAATTTTAAAAAATATTTATGGCCTCATTTCACAATTCTCCTCTCATTTGCTGATGAAAAAGGTATTCAGTTCTCCTTTTTCATGCAAGTTCAAGAATTATGACAATGTCAACATAACTGGAGAGGCCCAGGGCTGAAAATACTCATTCTCCTGATTCCCTACATGGAAACGAGAATAAAATGTAGCATTTGTGGGTCATTGCAAACAGAATACTATGACACCCTTCTATATAAAACACATTCCATCCTGTCCCTTAAAGAGTCCATCCTGTGTTGGCCATCACCCAAAGCTTTCCTATAAGCTTTCCAAATGGGAGAGGTTTGATCAGGAACTGATGTTTGAGAATTTTTGGCAACTGGTTTAGTGACAAGTTTCGTGCGTCAGAAACTGGAAGTTCTTGAGTCTGAAATCACAGCTCTTACATTATGCCTAGTTTACAGGAAGTTTTGGATCTTCCTTCAGTAGGAGATGGGAGCCCAATCCTATCTCCAACAGAGGCAAGATTTCTTTCTAACCAGAGAAGATGTTTCTGATATCCAGCTCCCACGGAGCTGGGAAATTAGAGGAAGTACCTGTTCTTCACAGCCCAGGTCAGCTTTTGAAAATCTTGCTCCTGATGTTTGTTAAAGTGGAGTTTAACCCTTGAGTTTGATCATGTTCTCTGTTTTGGTGGATGGCAATGGTCAACATGTTCCATGTTCCTTTATGAGTCAATTACTTTTCCTGATTTTTTTTTTTTTGTAGTATAAGTCAATTCTTGGCAAGCCCATGTTGTTTTGTAGTCTGTTCACTCTGTTTTCTCAGTCATGTCACTTGAAAAATTACAGAGAAACTTAGATAAATGTATTTCAAGAGAATTACATATTTTGCTTTCTATAAGTGTAACTATATGCAATGGTTTATCAGACAAATGTTTTGAACTGATATAGTTGCTTTGGTATTTTCTATGCGTAAGAAAATTCCAGAGATTCCTACCATAAGCCCCTTAGAATATTTTCCAATAAAAACACAATTTTAGGCTTATTCTTTGATTTGGAACAAACTTTGGAGTGATTGTCAAGGCTTGTGTGAAGATCTGGTAGAAGGGAGATGATCAAGAGCAGCAAGATCTGACCTGTACAGCAAGGCTGACTGAAAGCTGCACCAAGTTTGGCAAGTGAAAGGCAGCCTTGGTGCATTTGGTTTCACCAGAAAAATGTTGATTTTAAAGTAATTCCTTGTATAGTGATGAGTACAAACACAATCATTTGACAATACCATCCTCAAAATTCCTGTGGGATCAGGGGTGGCGTGGTGTTTCAATGGGTTGGGAAAGGTGTTGGAATCTTCCTTAACTGATCAGCACAGGCCCCTGGCTTCAGATGTAATCATGAGCAAAAAAGAACAAATGTTGTTTTTGTCTTATAGAATCACCCATCAACATTTGGTGATAATTCAGGATTTATTGAAATACATTGAATGCTAAGAATACACTTATTTATAGGAAGGATTTTATACATTCTTTCTCTGAAGAAAGGCTGAAAGAAAGGATATGTTCAACAGCAAGTAGACAAGTTCCCCCTGGGAAGTTATATGAGTAAAGAAAAAAAGTGAAATTATAATGGAAGTATCTTGCAGTCACCTCTGTAACAGGTAGTTGTGCCAGGAAGTACAGTGAGCATTTACTTTGAATTCTTTTTCATTTCTATAACCTAGCATGTACATTATTGATTTATTGCTAGTTAGTGATGAAAAACTTGTTCCACACCATATGTTATAAGCAAATTTTTGGCATCATTCCTTTTTCTTTATTTAAGTGCACTATGTTTGCTCTAGCAAGACACTGAGTTCCAGTAATAATGATACCCTAAAAATATGAAAAAAGGAAAATGTATGTATTTTTTTAGCTATTTTCTTTTTTTTTTTGCTTTTGCATACAAAAACTTCAACAAAAGACTACTATAATTTGCAGTAAATTGCATAAAATTGACTTGTTGTTAACTATCAGCATGTTCATTTACTTAGGTTGTATAGAAACACAGTGGAAAAGTGGAAATAAAGTTGATACATTTGAAATAGACTCAGCATGCAAGCAGAAATTGTCTTTGAAATCATTTTATGGCATATTAGTTCTCTTCATTTAAGAAATACTTAGCATATAGGTAATTACTCTTTTGTAACCTAAACCAAAAATATTTTATGGTTGTAGGAAGCGTGTTTAGAGAACTGTGTGAAATTTCAAAGGGACTACTTTGTCATATAATTTTGAACACATGTTTTTAATATGAATTCCTTTCTTCTGTATTAACATAAGAATGTTCCATTTGAACTTCTTTTCTACAAGTATTTAATCTTGCAATTAAAACAAACAATCTTCTGTATAAATCTACTATTATTTTTGGACATATGCTTAAATGTTTTGCGCTGCAATGTTTGCATTAGCATTATTTAATTTTAAAGATGGAAAACATAAGCATAGCTTCCAATTTGCTGCTCCCAAAATCAGTCTCTCATCATGTGATTCAAGCCATTGCCACAGTTTTCTGAGCTGTATATTAAGCCCTAGAATTCTCCATTCAGTTAGAATTGCTAATTGACTTCTTAGCTTAAAGAAAGCAATGGAATTTTTCAGAGTTAATAAGTAATGATTCCATAATTTCAGTGAGAATTAGATGATATCAGAAACCTGTTATGTCAACTGTGCTTTGAGATATTTATAATTTATCTGTCCAAAACTCTGATTAGAGTTACAATATTTTTTCATCTCTATTTATACAGTGGACAGCTAGACCCAGTTTCAGCATACCATTTCAGAGTAAGTTTTCAAGCAGGTGAGTGTGTGGTTTACCTTTAACTTGGCTCTTGATATATTCCTTCTTCTCAGCTCTCGAGCTATTTATCTGTCTTCTAAATTTGGTGAATATTTTTGTTATCAGGATGGTGTGTCTGGTCTCAGTAACCAGTGCTTCAGTATTGTATACCTCTAAAGTGCAAGAACTGTATTACCTGAGAAAATTTCATAGACAAGAAAGTTATCTTACTGGAGACAGAGTATAAGTAACACTCATAGTACTTTCCATGCAACTTAAATAACTTTCTATACAATTTACTTAAATAAGTCTGCATAGGGTTCTTATCATATAATCACAGAATATCTTGAATTAAAAGGACTTTCAAAGTCTAACTCCTGGGAGTTGATGGTGATTAATAAAATTCTATCTGAACTAAATTTATAGCTGGAGAATCACTTTCAGTGCTCCAATAAATCTATTTTATGGAGAAAAGTTTTCTGCATTTTTCAAACTTTCTCTAGATTTTCTCAGTTATTTGTACATGTTATCTTTTAGGATGCCTTCCTCCTAGCCAGCTGTGACTACATTCCCAAGCCTCTGTCCCATTCATTAAATGACACAAAGGGGAAGTCCCACTAACATTAATGCTGCTGTAATGATTTACAGCCACTCAAATTGTCTGATTGTCTGCAACTGGATTGAACAGCAGATTTCTCTGTTGATTTCTCCACCATGGTGAATTTTCTGTTTGCTTTTTTGTAAATTATTATTTGACAACTGTTTTCTTCATGGAAAACCTAGAAGAGGCAGCAGGCTGTTTCCCTGGCTTACATTTTTTAGGGAAGCCCCACTTTCACATTTTTGGTATGCACTCCTGAGTTAATCTTTTTGGTTGTGTTCTACCTCGCCTTGTTTTGCCGTGTTTTGTTTCTCACCATTTTAACTTTTATCTCTTTTCTTACAAATCGTGCCTATGACGTAGCAGTCCCAGCATTTCTGGTGCTTCCTTCCCTTCTTTCCACTGATTTGGTCCTTAACAGTTCTTCCCATGGTTCTTGGCGCTTGCCTTCATTTCCGTGTTTACCCCTCTCACCTATTTCAGTGTTGTGCTTCTTGTGAGTAGCCTTTAAGAAGGTCGTTGTTGCCAGGCAGTAATTTTCCATTCATGTTTGCTCTTCTATTGTCCCGTCACTTCTGGAAATTTAGGCCAGCAACTGCTGCCTAGTATTTCTCAGAGCTGTTTTAACCAAGCTGTCTCAGCCACATATATTTGCAATTCTGTGTCTCACACAAGAAATGAGAACAGAGTGGCTTCTCCCAAGTCAGAGTGATGTGTCTACAGTCTTTAAATTCATAGCAAGTGTAGCACCTTCATGGCCTCTCTTTTTTGGCCATGTTACCTGCTCTGTCCCCAAGGCTTGTTTTTATTCCTCCTAGATCTTTAATTCCATGGGTTTTGGCAACATTTTATCTGGTCTGTAGTTGTTCTTCTGCATTTTTTATATGTAGATGCTGCCTCCTTCTCCAGTCATTGTCTCTTGGTAGAAATTTTGTTCAAGCTTCTTTCAATTTCTCTATCCTCCTGCCCTCAAATGCAGATTTTATCCTATCCCATCACTGGACATTGTCATTGTCTCATTAAGTAACTTCTTCACAGGTAGTTTGTAGGACATCTGCAACTCCTTGACTGCTTTATTCCATCTCAAAATCTTGTTTCCAGAATGCTTTCTCTCAATACTTACTCCTATGGCTCATGTAAGTTTTTTGGGGGGGTTCTTTTCCATTTCTCACTACCTGGGATGTTATTACCCAATCCATTTTTGGAGGTCTAAACTGGATTCAGACAAATGCTGTAGAATGGTATCATTATGACTTCCAGCAGGTCATTGTATTTTTCAGTTTTACAGGGAAGCAAGAATGAAATGAGTCTTACAGCCCACAGAGGAGGAAAAGATGCCTTCACTGTTGGGCAGTCGCATTGGATGTGATCTTGAAGTATTTTTTTTCTCAGTAAATATGCTGTTGAATGGGTCTTCTAAAAGATCTGTTAAAGGTATTTTCTTATTGTCTTGTACCATATATTTTACCAAATCAGCAGAGAAAAACTGAAAGTAGGTATTATTACCTAATGTGAGGAGAAATAGCTTAATGAAAAGTGCTTCACATACCCGCTATCTTACATACTTCATAGTTTACAGAAGCTTTGTAGTCTGGCAAAATAATTTAATGAAACCTCAGGCTCTGGAAAAGAAAAATGGTTAGCTTAGGTGCCATGTCACAGGCATTATCTGGGATAGGAGCTGGAACAAAGGTGTAGGCATGCAGTGGCAAATGACATCACAGAAGCTAGAATACTGTTTCTCAGCGTGCTTATTTCTCAGTGGCATTACAGTTTAGTGGATTGTCTAATTAGGTGTAATCAGTAGTCAGTTGATGAGCATATCACTCAGTTCAGATTTATTGGAGTACTAATGAATGATCCTTCTCATGCCTACACTGACCATCAAATCATAGTAATTATATGTTATTTCACGTCGCCTTTGTTATATTCATAAGGCTCCTGCCTGAGATTTTAAATATAGTCTGCACAAGCCTGAAATGCCTACCTTGGGCTATGTTTGAACTACACCAGATGTGCTATACTTAATTCTAGCACAAAACTAAGTACAAAAATGTCAAGTGAGGCTAATTATTTTTTCTTAAAATTTTGTAAGTATCTGCAAAAGTCAACTTTCCTGAATTCAGGATTTCTGAAACAAAATTGAACTGCTATTCAAGGGGGTTCATTCTGATGTTTCTAACTCTCTGGTGCAATGATCTAATTGCAATTCTGCCATTTCTCTATAGCTGACTCCCTAAAAATGGAGAGCAAGAAGTGGAAGGACATGTGTTCTTTTACACGAGCATTTTTATGTTTCCAGATGGCAAGTTGACATTCGAAGGAAAAAAGATAATCTAAATTCCTTGTAGCACAGCTATATTATCTGCAGTGAAGAGGGTAAAGCATCAAAGGTAAACAAGATGGAAGTGAGGAAGGTTGTTACAGAAAGAAATAGTGAATGACTGTCAATGTGTGACACGTACTGCCTTTGGCCTGTGGGATTTAGTTGTGGTTGGCAATACTCTGTGGGATTGTTGGCATCAGCTAGCATCATTTATCTCTGTGGGAGAGGCTTTTGAGGTAAGCCAAAGTTGCAATGCAGCTACTATTAGCTAAAGACTAGCAACTGTGTCCTGAGATCATCGCTGCAGCTCATCTGTTCAGAAAAATATTTTCATATCCCTAAAGGTTTGATTCTTCTTATTTGTTATCAGGTAAAGATATTTTCCTTGTGAGTGGGGCAAGAACACAGGGTTGCATCTGTGATTTTATTGTTTTCTGCACAGATTGCATTGATTTTTTTTTTTTTTTTAAACTTGGACAACTGTGTAAATCATCATCAGAACCCTGATGGCTATCTATGTGAATAAAGGGTTTACAAGCACATCATTTTAGAAGAGCAGTGAATGTCTTTGAGATTTGTATATGGCATCTTTCCAGTTGTCATACATCTCTAAGGAGCAATGAATTTGGCAGCTCTGTTCCCACAGGCTGTTTTTAGGCAATGGCAGTTACACCAAATTGCATAACTGTATCCCAAGCTTCCCCTTTGATGAAGGAGAACAATGAAGAAGAGTGTGTATATATATATATATATATATATATAACTAGCTTGTGTCTTCTCACAAGTTAGTTTCTCAAGGATGGGAATATCAGGAAATATAGCATATCAGAAAAGAGAGTTACTGACTTGACTGTCTGAATAACATTCTGGCATCTTCAGTGCCTCTAGGAAACTAGAGTTATTCTAGTACTTTCTGAAAAATCACCACAGATCATCTTTGCAAGCATTTTTCTGTGAGTTCTTATGAAGAAAGTGGTTTGGGATATAGAAGAGGATGCTAAAAATTGCAGGCCAGATCACAACTGCTCCTGTAACTAAGGAGAGCTTCAGAGTCTTCCCTGAACTTTGTTAGGGCTGCTTTCATTTCTGGAATGGTTCAGAATAGGCTGACACACAAAGACTTTATCTTTGGCCTGCTTTCATGGGAATTTGGCATTGCATATTGAGACTAAAGTGCACAGGAATTCATGCTGTCTTTCATATGCTAGAGACCCATGTTCCCTGAGCCTCATATTCTTCCAGAAGGAAACTCAAATCCATGTGTTGGACTTTCTTCTGTTACCTGCTGTCATTCCAGATGCCACCAAAAACAAAAAGAAGAAAGTGTTGTGCTCAGCATTTTTCACCTGTCACAAATATGTGTCTAACCACTAGCAAGGTAGTGTAGTGGGGGAAGATAATGTCCTTTTTCCATTGTTGTATCATTTAGAGCTTTTGTTCTTAAAAAATTCTTTATTTTCCAAACATAATTTGTTAACAGAGTGGAAAAAAAAAAAAAAAAAGAGAAAAAAATATCTAGGGGAAGAATAGTGAGGCAGTTGACTGCTCCAAAACAATTTAAAATAAAATTTTAAATATTGCCAATATTATTCTTCATTACTAGTTTCCCAAAACAAGCTTTTAAAAAAGTAATTTTATTTTCTTGAAAGCAAATTATAGTGGTGTTCCCTGTTTTTGTTTAAAAAGATCACTTTTCCTTTTGCCTTCTCTTTTTTTACTTCACAACCTGGTACAAGGATTAATCCCTATAAACAGTACAAGAAAATTGAAATTGATTTTCATCACAGCAGTCAACAATATTCTTAGTAGGATGGGTTTGCAAGATGATTTCCTAAAATTGCAAATGAATAGCATAAACCTCATTAAGCATATACTTCAGCTCTTGCAATTCTTAATTATGGGGGTTCCATCTTATCTAAATAACAGTAAGACTTAATAATTTTGCAGGAATGTTTTACAAGTAAGTGGAACTGCTGGGTTCTATATGGGCATTGAATGGCTATAGTTTCCTAGCTGAGTGGTACCATTCTGAGGTCTTGCCAGAAGTATTCAGTGTATTTCCATAGGAAACATCAGCAGGATGATAAATTAGTTTACAATTTCTGGAGATAATTAAACATTAATAATACCTTTGAGAAATTATCATTTGGAGAAGCATATTGTAGAGAAAAATTCAGTTTTGACATTTGATTTCAAGCTTCACATACTTCATTGGACTGAGGGTATAAACTCTTTCCAACCTTGTCAACAGTTACTTTGACTTCTTTGGAAAGTGAAATATATTGTGATTATAATAAATAAGTGTTAAATATAATTTAATTTCTTTTCAAGTAATGTCATGATACCTTACTTCTAATTATATTACCAAGTAATTAGGGGAATAGAAAATGAAATTATGGAAGCCTACATGAGACATTCTTAGTGTCAGTACTTTAATATTGATTACATTACACCGTGTTTGATAAAACCGTATGCTCAAACAGCATTTGTAGATAGAAAGTTTTAGATGTCTCCTGTCTTGAAAGCAATTTCCATATACTATTCCAAGTTTTCTTAAGAGATAACAGAAAAATACATTTGGCTTTATGCTTTGTACTGTCTTGTGGCATCCAGTGTTAGTAAACTGGTAACAACAAATGAGAAGGCTCAGGTACTCAATAACTTCTATGCCTCTGTCTTCGGTGGGAACCTCACATCCCACAGCCTTTAAGTGGATGGACGGCAGGATGGGGAAGGGAAGCAAAGTCCTTCCCACTGTGCGGAAAGATGAGTTTCATGACCTGAGGAAACTGAATGCATGTAAGTTTGTGGGACCTGATGAGATGAATCCCAGAGTCCTGAGGGAACTGAGTGGTGTTGCTACCAAACCACTCTCCATGACACTTGAAAAGTCATGGCAGTCAAATAAAATCCCAGGTGACTGGAATAGGAATAACCTTGTACCCATCTTTAAAAATGGTAGAAAGGTGAATTCTGGGAACTACTGACCTATCAACCTCACATCTATGCTCAGTAAGATCATGGAACAGGTCCTGCTGGAAGCAGTGCTTAGGCATGTAGAGGACAGGGATGTGATTTGGCACAGCCAGCATGGCTTTACCAAGGGCAAGTCCTGGCTGACCAACCTAGTGTCAGAGAGGAATGTTAGTGACTTTCTGTGCTGTAGTGACTACATCAGTGGACTTGAGAAAGTCTGCAGATGTCACTTATCTGGACTGTTAGGTGGATAAGAAAGTGGTTGGACGGTCACATCCACGGGGTAGTGGCCTACAGCTTGGAGTCCAAATGTACATCAATGACAAGTGGTGATCCTCAGGGGTCTCTGTTGGAACCAGTGTTATTTAATATCTTCACTAATGAGGCTCACAAGGCCAGATGCAAGGTGTTGTACCTGTGACAGGGCACACAACCCCAGTATCAGCACAGGCTGGGGGATGAATAGATTGAGAGCAGCTCTGGCACATGTTGACTGACAAGAAGCTGGGCATGACCCAGCAATGTGCACACACAGCCCAGAAAATGTGTCCTGGACTGCATCCAAAGGAGCACAGGCACGTGGTGAGGGAGGGGATCCTGCCCCTCTGCTTTGCTTTGGTGAGACCCCGCCTGAAACCCTACATTCAGCCCTGGGGTCCTCAGCACAGTGAACACATGGACCTGTTTGAGCAAGTCCACAGGAGGCCTCCAAGATAATCAAATGGCTGGAGTTCTTCTCCTATGAGAAAAGACTAAGACAGTTGAGATTATTCAACCTGGAGAAGACAAGGCTCCCAGTTTACCAAATTGTGTCCTTCAGTATTTGTAGGCAGCCACCAAGAAAGAAGAAAAGCAAATTTTTATGAGGGAATGTAGTGACAGCACAAGGGACAACAGATGCTAACTGAAAGAGGGCAGGTTTAGATTAAATACTATGAAGAAATTCCTTAGCGTGATGGTGGTGAGGTACTGGAAGAGCTTAACCAGAAAAGTTGTGGATGCCTCATCCCTGGGAATATTCAAGGCCAGGCTGGGTGAGATTCTGAGCAAGTTGATCTAATGAAAGATGTCCCTGGCTATGGCAAGAGGATTTGGAACAACATGGGCTTTAAAGGTCCCTTGTAAACCAATCTTATGACTGTGACAATCCTGGTCTACAAGGAGAGGCAGAAATTGGAGTATGTAAGTGACAATGTATATTGGATCTGGCTGAGATGGAGTTCATTTTCCCATAGCAGCCCTCGCAGTGCTGTGCTCTGCACTGGTAGCTGGAAAGGTGTTGATAACACACGATTATTTTGGGTAATGCTGAACAGCACTGGCACAGTGTCAGAACTGCAGCACTGTTTCTGTCATTCTGCATCACATCAGTAGGCCAGGAGCAGGCAAGATCATGAGAGGTGACAAAACTAGGTCAGCTGACCCAATTTGACTAAAGGGACGTTCCATACCAAATGACATCAGCTCAGACACAAAAACTAAGAAAAGGAGAAGAAAGGGAGATGTTCATTATTTATGGTATTTGCCTCGCAAAGTAACCACTATGTGGTTGAAGCCTTGCTTCCTGGGAAGTGGCCAGATGTTCCTTCCTGATGGGAAATATAGAACTGTGAGCTTGATATTTCTGAATCTAAAATTTTAGCCTCTTAGTAGTTGCTCAATTTTCCCAAGAGAGAATTTCTCAGGAAGGTTTTCTTCTCAAAACAATCTTGCTAAACAACTGTTCTTTCTCAAATGGTGTAGTGGCTAACACTGCTGCCCTCCAAGCTATCGACCCAGGTTCAATTTCCTCTCTAATTCCACTGGATAAACTAGAGAGACAGCAAAGGCACCAGGTGAAAAGGATTGTTTTGAGAAAGAACACCATATGTTGTGGGATACCCCTTGGGGCAGCTGAGGTCAGTTGTCCTGGCTGTATCCCCTCCCAGCTCTGTGCACACCCCCAGCCTCCTCCTTGGTGAGATGGGTGAGGAGCAGCAAAGGCCTTGATTCTGTGCAAACACTGCTCAGCAATAACAAAAACATCCCTGTGCTATCACCTTTATTTCCAGCACAAATCCAACACAATGGCGTTCCATACTGGAATGAAGAAAATTAAGTCTATCCCAGCTAAAATCACCATAGATAACTCTTGACTTCTTGTCACTGTGGAAGGGGTCAAAATTATTGACATTCAGCTTGGCTTGCAATGTGGCTGGTGCATGACATGCAGACCCAGTGTGCTTAGTTAGTGATTCCTTACAGTGCAGAAAACCCAGATGTGTTGTTCTCCTGTTATTTTCATAGTCCTTGATGCCCTCTGCTTCTACCACAGCCCAGTCCAGGAGTCCCAAAAACATTTTATTTAATCAGATGTTGACTTGAAACAACAGGGGCAGGTTCCTATGTTGTATCTCACACACCAGATGCTGAAGATAGCTCTGGGTGTTTCAGCATGCTTAGGTGACACATGGTTTCTGGCATACCAGGGGCTTTGCTTACTGACAGCTCTTGGTTTTTTTCATTGCCTAACAAGAACATGATTAATTCAGGCAATGCTTTTATTACTGGCAAGTTGAGGAGAAGTAAAATTCTGCTGTATTCATCAGCATATGTTTTGTTGGAAGTCTGAAAATGACTGCATATAATTAATAGTGATTAGAGACAGTGATTATGGATTGCCCTGCTATGACAATGGGGGTGTCATTCCCTTGTCATGCTAGACTCAAAGCAGTGAACTCTTTAGGACCAGAATGTGAGGTTTCTCTGAATAATTTTTCAGTAATTGTTATATTTTTGGAGGAAAAAAGAGAATAAGCATAGACGAAAACTTCAAATAAGTACTTCTCCTCCTCGTGAAGACTGCTAAAAGCAACGTGCCTGTTCTTGGCTGGTACTCAAATTGCTGTCATCAGTCATCCTGCATTAGAGCATCACCATATTGGACTTTTTGCAGCCTTGGTGGATGATAGCTGTTAGAATGAGCAGGTGGCCAGCAAAATGTACAGTGAGCACTGCTCAGCCATTGCACTGGTGACATCTTCCATCTCCCAAGAGATTGAGAGAGCAGACTAAAGCACAGGTAACTGACTGTGGAGAATGTCAGCCCTCTGTAAACACAGCCAGTGAAATAACAGCATGTACAGGCAAGGTCCAGCTTGGACCCCTGGGAACGACCTAGTTTTCGTGGTGTGTGTTTGTGGTTTTCTGTTTTTGTGGTTTTCCCCCTAACTAAACTGGTACCACGTAGCTGGAAAGGGCTATTTAACAAACTTTTGTACCTTTCTATCATTTTTTTGTTACATAGTGCACAGTCTGAGAGAAAAATATCAGGTTCTGTAGGGGGCAGAAAATCTTCCCTGGTGCGAGAACTATACTACCCTATTAGAAGTGACCAAGGTTTGTAAGGAGATCAGTAGAAAGAAGATGCACTATCAAGAAGAGAAAACAGCTTTTCCTGTGTGTCACATGTAGCGAGCCAGAATTTTGCTAAATATGTCTTCTACCATCAGGGTACCAGAAATTGTTATGTCTTCTCCAAACTTTAAACATAATCTGAATTGCTGAAATATGAAAAACAAAAACAAAACCAAAAAGCATAGGGTGAGTTTTTTACAAATTGGTAGTCAGGATACAAGCAAGAGTTGAATAAGCTCGATCAAAATATTTAGATTCAATTTTGACCCTTAAAGAGATTTTAAACTGTTTCAAAATATTAATTAAAATTAGCTAAATAAAGACCACATAGCATAAAACGTAATTTTTCCTCTAGAAAGCAGCAAAACAGCGTTCTTCCGCTTAGAAAAGCTTTTTTCTTCAGCTTCCCTAACCAAGCTACTGAAAAAAACCACCTCCCATCAGACTCCTGGTGTCTTTTCAAGGACATGGGTTTGTATTACTCACTTTTCATGTTGTCAAGTCCCAGTAAAGGGCAAAATCACTTGTCAGAGTAGAATGGCACTGGCCACAGGGAAGAAATGGGGAGCAGATATTAGCTTTGTATGAGTGTGCATTCATGCTTCAAAGCAGAATGAGGAACAGTCGACCCATGCTAGAACTCAGTTCATTAGGATTGTTTTGGGTAATTGATTGATTACATAATTGCATGGAGCAAGTTTTGTTATGTTCCTAAAGTTAATTTGATGAGAAACTGGAATGTCAGTCAGGAAAGAAAAAGAAGCTTTATCTGCTGTAGTAATTAGTCAAAGCTTAGAACAGAGGCAATTATTATGTTTATGTAAAATGTACATTTATTATGTAAAATGAAGATGAGAAGGAAGAAGGTTTAAAATTAGAAAATATGTTGAGTTTTTGAAACAAACCCCAAAATACAAGAACCAAATAGAGGGAAGAAGCAAAAAAACAATTGAAAACTGAAAATACAATGAGAGATTTTGGTCTGTGAAGTGGAATAAAGACATTTATACTATCCAATTGTATGCAAACAATCTTCTTCAATGTGAAGGGGGAGTCTTTAAAAATTAATTTATATAATTTGGATTTCTACAAAGATAAACCTATGAATTACTGGTCATTTATAGAGCAGTTCAATTTTACCATCCTGTATAGACTTTGAACTATCAAGCAGTTTGACATTCCTACCCACCTTGGTGTCATCAACAAATTGACTGAGCCTGCACTCAATCCCCTCATACAGTTTATTGATAAAGACATTAAACAGAACCAATCCTTTAGTGTGGATTGCAGTGGGGGAACCTACAATGTTTACGTTAATAATAATTAAAAACCAAACAGTTATTTCATCTTGCTATCACTAGATTTATAAGAGATCTTCTGGTGTGCTTGAGCACACAAATGTCAAGTTTTTCATAATAATGAAGAGAGTTCCTTAAAGTATTCAGCAACACAAACTCTAAAATGATAGGGAAACAATAACTTTGGAAAAAAATCTGTGTTCTTCTGAGATCTACTTCCTTAATATGTCTGCTACCATTCAAAATCATGCCAAGAGCAACAAACTCTGTATCAAAGATGCAACCTCAACAGCAGAACTGCAGTTTGTGTAGCTATGAAGTATAGCCCGTGTGTGAGGTGCTGCCTGGGAAATGGCACAGGTTATGTGATGGTTTTTACACAACCACATTGTTGTGTAATTACCTCAGTAAACTTGTAACCCCTCCTCATACTGAATGCTGTGTGCTCTTATTCATATCTCTAAAAGAGTAAGGAAATGCCTACCAGGGAGGGAGGTCTGTGCAGTGACAATTCTCATAAAAATATGCAGAGAGAGGGGAGCCTGAGGATCTGTATGCCTTTGTATGCAAAATGAGCAAATTCATTTTGCTTCAATTGTCAACGTGTGACCTAGACCAAGAGTCTGTGTGACAGCCTGTGAAGTGCAGGTTATAAGTGGCTGATAACAAAATATTTCACTGGAAATATTTATGCAACTTCAATTGAGTAGTCATGCCTTATATTTTATACACTTTATATTGAATTATGCATCAAATATCTATCTGCCAAAGCTAATATATTCAGAATTGTAAAGGCTAGTGAATCATCTGGAACTATCAATCCATGTGTACGCTTGTTGTGGTGGAGAGACAAGGGAGATACCAGGTGACATTGATGTGCAAGAAGTTAGAGAGCTACTAGCTATCTTAATTTCTCAAAGAAAAAAAAGTGTCCCTTATTAGGAAACTTTCTGGTATGGTTTTGTTGATAGAACTGTATGTGCATCTCTACTTGAAGGGGTTCATTTGCTTGAAGGAAAAAAATTCACTTTGCATTATGATAAGGCTAAGAAGATTTTCCTGAATTTATAGATCAATGGTGAGTGTCAGTTGAATACATAAAATTATTTGCATTTATTTGTGTGTAACATTACTCTCGTACAAGGTTGGTTTAGTCAAGCAGTAGTTGAATTCAAAGCTTGATGTTCAACCAGTTTTACCTGAAGTGAAACTCTGCAGCTCTAGAAAAGGCTACAACTCTTCACAAAAGTTCTGAGAAATCATGTTTTTTTCTAACAGGGTGGCATTGTAGGGCAGCATATAAACATTTTGCATCTGTAAACATCTTTTCACTCTTGGAATATAGTTTGCACTGATATCTCTTCCAATGGTGACTATCTTGTATAATTTAGAAAAGAAAATGGCAAAATGAAATTAGGAAGATCTTTTACTCTGCTGTGCAACAGGTGCAGCACCTTTGTACTGCATTCGGAACAAGTATTCTGAATTCTGAAGTCAGAATAAGTATTCTGACTTGCCTGCAATGCCAAAAACAGAAGTGCCTCTGTTCTGGGAGGAGAGAGGAAGAATTTGTTCCTGCATAGCCTACTAAGTTTTATAGTATAAATATTTGTGTATATGCAGAGGCATACATGTGTGATGTATGTATAACTTGTTCTCTTTCCTTTAACAAAATGTTTGAATATAGTCTAAAATATCAGCTAAGTTATAGATTACCCTGTACGATTAATATTTCGGTAAAGACTAGCTTTTGGTAAAAACTTGGCTTGAGTATTCATTTATTGCAGAGAAAGCAATTATACAGCTTATGGTGCTACAGACGGGGGGCTCTGTGGTGTTGAATAGGGTTTTTGTGGGTCTTGTATGGCCAGTCTGAGTCATCTGAGGATGAGGAACTTGAGCTCCTGCACAGATTAAGTTCTGAACAACCTTTCAGCATCAAACCATGCGCAGACAGAGCAAATAGTCTCAGCAGGAGGGTTGCAAACCTCTTGTGTATCTTTTAGTGGAAAACTTTGGTGCTGTAGAGGCCTCAAAACAGAATGTAATAATGTGAAAATAGCTGGAGAGACCTAGTGAACTGGATCATCTGAAGTGGGACAATTTGCAGGTCCCACTGTGTAGACACAAAGAATGGTTCTGTTTTCTGTTAGAGAGGATGATGGATTTCTTTGTCTGTCTATTTTAGGATTTTTTTAAAACCTCAATTGCAGAATTAATTGATACAATTTTCTGTCTATAATTGATGGGTTCCCTAGCTCAGCACCTTGGAAGATCATGCTGCTGATTTAGAAGCTTAAATCAAAATGTTTAATTTTAAATTTAGCTTGAAGTTAACAGAAAAAATGTGGCATTGTCCCACCTTTCTAATCTTTCATTTGTGGCCAGCAAATATATTAAAGGCATGTAAAGAAATAGTCTCATAAAAACTGAATAGCCAAGAAATTTGTGGCATCCTGTGGAACATATGGGCACTGTGCCTTATTCATTCATGTGCATTTTTTCTGCAACTTAATAATGACTAGAGTATTTCTAAACCTAGTGTGAAATATTATTGAAGAATAATTACTTTTTCTTGCTCAAATGCACAACCATTTAAAATAGTCATTATAGTTTGGGAATGTGTTTATTACAGAGAATTTGCTGATGAAAAATATAATTACTTGGCTCTGTGATGTTTTCAATTCAAGAAAAGCAGTAACAGCCTACTGTTGGGTTTATTGTACTTTTCATTAAAGCAGCTGGTGTTGGCTATTCTCAAAATGAGGATATGAACCATTGTTCTGATGCAATAATTACTGCTTTCATATGGAATCATCTGGTTTTACCTCTATTCTCAGTATTTTTTACATTGGTAAGAAAGTGAATATTCACAAAAGCTGAGTTTTTATGTAATTTTCAAATAATTAGATTTATTTGATTTGTTTCAGTTAATTTAATACAAGAGACTGGACTTAACTTTTAGTCTATTCTTCAACAAAAAATTAAGACTTTTTAAGGACAGGCCTTAAGTATGATTGGACGGTCTAGCAGAAATATAATGCAATTTGCAGCATTTTTGTGGATTGGGAAATTTTTGTTTGATTGCTTTTGGTTTTGGTTTGTTTTACTTTGAATTGAAACATTATATAAGGTTTGACATTAGCAGCACAGTTGGTAGAGTCTCCAGCACTTTACGTCAAATAGTCATGGAGTGCTTTTTCACAGTGTTGCCAGAAATAAGAACATAGTTGAGTTAGGTGACGGGGTGTCCTCTTTAAGATGGATTTAGATCTATCTTAGATCAAAAGATATAAAAATATAGCTTATTTATTCACACCTTCATAGAGCAGTACCAAACTTTTAATTAGAAGATTCTGGTAAGAATTAAATTTCTAATGCAAATGCAGCCCCTAATCCTACAGGCTTGGAAGAATGAGAAATACATCAAGGCTATTTGCTTTTTCCTACACTTCTCACAAATCTCTAGAATGGCTATGGTTAAAGTACTGCTAATGACTACCTTAATTACCTTCAAAAGATTTTGCTTCTTCACAGTTTAACATTTTAAGACAGCCCTGGTTATCAAATGAGCTCCTCTTCGTTGTCTCTCAGTGGTTTTCTCCTTCCCAGATACAACAGGGAACATTTCATAGTTTCAAGGGCATTCCTGGCAGAAAGTGCATAATAATATTAATTGCAAAACTCTCCAGGTACTTGTCATAGTCCTGAAGAGATCAGCCTGCACTGGCATTGTGTATTCAGATAAAGCTCTGAAAGCAGCAGGATGCTCGTATTTATTACTGCTGCCAGAAAGCAGGCACAATTTGCTGGTAGTGGTTTGTCAACAGTACTGTGCAGTTTTGGAAAGTGATGGCAATTTTATTTTATATTTTGCATAAGGTTTTGAGCTGCTTCTAGTGGCACTTGGTAAAGTATCATGATAGCTAAAGACAGAATCAGCCTACTGACTGCCTAGCATTAAGATGGCAAAAAGCTATTAAAACTTAAAACAAATCAACATTGATAGCGCACATCACAGGAGTTTTATGCTGAAAGTTGTATTCCAGCAAGAAAGCTAGAGTTTTGCATTCGTCTAAAATGTATGGATCTGTTCTGCAATCCTGATTGTTATTGAAGTAACTGAATAATCCTCTCCAAAGAATAATTCAGACACAGGGTTTTACTGGAGATGAGAGGATCTCAAGTGAACAAATTTAACCAAATTTTCAAATGAGGAAAGCTGAGTCATGCTGTTCTAAAAACAATCACCCTGAAAGCTGAAGTTGTCTCGTCTTCTTGATGTGTGAAAGTAAAGTGACGCAAATGGAAAACTGGGTTGGAAGAGTCACAAAGATGCTTCTTCTCAATGGTACCTCTCTTGAACCTTGTCCAGAGCCTGGGCAGATACAGCTGGCCAGCTGGAGCTGAAGGATACTGGTACTGTTATGTTGCTGAGTTTTGGAAGTCTGAAAATCTTACAAGGAACTCTTCTGTAGAGGGAGAACCTTTCATATTTGAATATATGATGTATTTCTTACATGGTTTTGTGCAATATTAACATCCTCTGATTAAGCTGTGTTTGAAATACTAAATCTGGTATCATTGATATATCCTTGGGAAAAAGAGAATCAGTCTACAAATAGTTTTCTAAGTTGTGTGAAAATTTTCAGAGTTCACTATAGATTTTAGTGGTATATTAATGATTTCAAAACAAACATAATTTGTTATTGTTTTCTTATTTTTCTGGATGGCTCCATATGACTGGGAATTGATACTTTTATTATCACATTCTCATCTTTTTTTCCTAACTCTTGCTGTAAAATAAATTTGGCTCTCCCACTACTGGTGATTAAGTGTGTTTAACTTTCTAGCGTCACTTGTTGTTTGTATGTTCCTTATAGGAGTTTTAGAAAAATCCCATCAAAGTCCTAATTTATTTTATCCCTATCCAAGCTATTTCTTTTTT
>VYXD01014629.1:143998-154869 GCA_013397195.1 Hylia prasina
CTATTTCTTTTTTTACCACTGATAAAGCAATTTTCACTTTCTTTCAGATTGGTTTCAGCAGTCATAGGGCAAATTTTTCTCCATTATATGAAGCATTCCACCAAGTTTCTTCTAATCAAACCTTTAGTGATGGTAAAATCAAGAGAATGTGAAAAAGCAAGTCTGCTTTTATGGAAAGAAGTTCATTTAGGAAGGGGTTTATTTTGAAATCAGACACACATAAGAAGTTTATTCAAGAACTAAAAAAAGACAAAACCAGAGACCATTCAAGGCACTGTTAAAATCGATCTTGTGCTTTTTTTGGTCAACATGGAGCAATTAAAATTTAGACAAAATAATAATAAAAAAATATTTTCATAATCATTCAAAATAAGCAATGAAAATTGCATGTATTCTCCAAAACAAAACTTCTGTCTTTTACGTGATGGTGTGATACGGGTGTCTTAGCACAGTTACTTGGATAGTAGATATTATAAGGAAACACCACATCATTTCCTGAATAAAAGTTGCAATTAATTGATGGTGTCATTTCTATCTCAGGATACAGCTATTGCTGGTCTTTTTGAAAATGAAAGTAATATGATAATTGAGGCTGATATTTCCTTGTAGTGTGTGCACAGATTTAGTGGCTGTACTGAATTGCTGTGTCACAAAGAGGCTTAAGACCTCATTAAGAACCTTTGATGTAAATATGTGGGAGTCAGTACTTCCAAATCCAGAAAAAAAAATCAGCAATAAATATAAGTAGGAAAATGTCAGCCAGAAATAACTGGGTTTTTCAAATCTTTTCCACTGGAAAAGAAACTGGAATAGGAGCATGATCTGTTGGTCCTTCCTCCTGCTGTCTGGGCTGAGCTGTACACACTTTTCCATAGGATTTTGTTTCCTAGAACCAATATTTTTATATTATGTGTTTTAACAAATATATATTTTTGAGGGTATTCGGAAGTGTTTGCAGAGACTACGTATAAACATTTTTTTCCTGCCTATAAAGGTGAAAATTTGAATAGCAACATGATGCTGCAGCAAGAGCAAAACCAATAAAATCTCTAAAGGGCTTACAATATTGACCACATTCATTTTATATATTAAAAAAAAAAGCTAGAAAAATGAACTATACCATAGAGAACTTATTAATAATGCTTGCATTAAACTTATATTAATTTTCATCCAAATACTCCTGGAATAAAAAGGATTTTAGATTTACAGGAATAAAAAAAAAAAAATTACACTCAAATACATCAGACATATTTTTGCCATTATAAGTGCTTTCAATCTTTTTATATTATACAGTGGATGTTACTGTGAGGTCAGAGTATAAGTAACGATCATTTTCTAGTCAGGTTGAAAATATCAAAATGGAATATTCAGAATTTTATTCTTTTTGCAGGCTTTTTTTCCTAACGTTTGGGAAGGAAAAAGATTTTGAAAACTAAATTATGATATGTTTTCTTACGAGATAAGTAAAATAGCTAGAAAAATTAATCAACATTTTGCATGTCGTATTCAGTGTTGCTTGAGAAAGAAAGTTCTTGTGGCTAGCAGTTGAGGGAATAAGCTTTCTGTGCTGGATTGCAAAAAGGAGTAGGTGAGGAGGTAAGGAGAAATAACATAATGAGTTGTCTAGCAGGACGTTTTTCAAGACTATAAATTAGTGCCATTTCTTCTAATTTTGATGAATTTTGGTTTCTGAATAAACTAGTAACTATTCTAATATAGTCATAATTAAAAAGTTATTATCTGTGAACCATTTGAAACCATACCATATTCCAAATTAAAGGCAAAGAGAAACTTTAAGTTTTATATAGAGTTAAAAGCTGCATGCATACATGTTTTATGTATTTACTGTTTACTTTTTTATGTTTAATTAGTATGTCAGCACACACTGGAATGACAAAATGGATCTTTTACTCAGGCCATAGATCATGTGATCAAATTTGTGGCTAAAGCCAGGTGGTCAAGATGAGGGCATATGCTCAGCACACAATCATTTGGTGTTTTAGTGACAGAGGCTGCTGTTTAGTGAACAGAGCATTTGTCAGTGAATAGGTATTTGTAGTACATGATATTGGGATTTATCAAAAAATCTTTCACAGCACATCTGGAGGTCTTTGTATGCATTACAGAAACATACCTAGTCCATTGTACAAGGTAAACTCTCTGGTATAGCTACATATCCTGTAGATATTCCTGTGGTATTTCCACATCTCTTTAAAATAAAATCTGCCTTAACCTAGGGGGGAAAAAAAATCAAATTGTTCCAGCAACTCTTGGGAGGATTTCTCATTTCAGTCAAAAGTCCCTGAAGTACATTGAGATATATATATATATATCTATATCTTTTTATACCTGACTCTGAGGAGAAAGAATTTTCTTTCCAATACTCATAAATGTAAATTGTAGCAGCAGTGACACTTTTGTCATTTAATCATAGAGGAGTTTCAACCCTGTCCACTAGCCAGGCTACAGGACTATGATCTGCCAGCTGCAGGAAGTATCTGTGAAAGCAGCAGTATAAAGCTCCCAAGAAAGCACCTCTTGTACAACATATCATTATGGCTGCACATTCCAGCTAGCAATGCTTTTCATACAGTACTGGAGTTTCGTCTTACTGGCATCTTGAATCAATAGAGAACCCAAGCATTATTAATCTATAGGCAGAATCCAACATACTGCCAATAAAGGGGTTAATTGCTATTTGTGTGAAGCTGAAAGTTTTGTATATCCTTCTGTAAAGAATTATGCTTAATGACCATTGTGATTTTTTACTGGTTCTGCAAGCACACACATTTAGAGCTTTTTTTCATTACCTGTACAATTTGAAAGTGCTTGTAGTGACCTTAGTACAAATAACCCTACGTATATTAATATTATAGTCAATTGAGGGTGACCCACAATGTTCTTTACAAAAATACTATATGACTCAAGTAAATTATTTTATAAGACACTAATGAGTTTTGATGAGTTTCAACACAAACTAGGTGGATTGGATAAGTGTTTAAAAGCTGGAAATCATAGATAGACATTTTCTTACAGGAATCTTTCTTGGGTGCTTTCTTGTAATATTTTAGATAAATCTAATCCATCATTTAAAATAACATCTCTAAAAATTACATTCATCTGGATACAGAAATATGTGGTGATGAGTTTTTAAATCATCCTGGCCCTATGGACTTGACCAAATTATTTAAAATATAGAAAAAAGTCCTGAATGAGAGTGCTAGTAGCATTAAACCTGACTTCCAGTAAAAATACAGTTGAATACATTTAATTTATCACTGTTTTCTTAAGTTAAGACATTAAAAATACATAAAGACATCTTTTCAAATGTGGCAGGTGGAAGTGAATGACGACATAGTGCTGCAGTACAGACAGAGTAGTCCAGTTGGAGAAGATTCAAAGGCAATGAAGAAGAATGACTGGGAGTTATAGGTTGTATTTCTTCACAGAAAAAGTTTTTTCTTTTAGCCTAAGCAAAACACAGCTGTGTTATTCATGACAGACTTTTGCCTTGATAAAAAATATTCCTTCTTCAGATGTAAGCATAATTATTCTATTATTAGAAGTGGTAACAAAGAGGTAATGAAAGAAAACTTTTTGTACACTGTTGTCACTAGAGCTGGATGTGCATACACTTCTATGTAATGCTTTTCTTCTTCCTCTTCCTGGTAAACACATCAGCATTTGTGCTGACAAAAAGTGCCCTGGACTGAGAAAATGGTATTCGAGCTGATGTCTGTTTTATTCAGCTTTTGTTTCAGCTTTTGCAATGAGTAATTCTTTAGTTACCTTTCTTTTTTTTAAAACTAATGCAAGGAGAGAATTTTTCTTTCATCTTGACCAATGGTGCTGAAACAGAAAATAGCCAGGAAAATAGAATACCCTTTGGCCATTGATGGTACACTATGTCCCACATCATATCTATTCTCAACTAGGTAATTTTGCTCCTCAGACTCTGTACACAGAATCTGTATGCAGGCAGTCCATCTAGTGATGATCACAGTAATAAAATCCCCAGTGGAAACTATTCAAAAATCAAAATGTGAGAATAGAATTTTTAGTGTTATTTCTGCATTATTTAGTTCTATAGCTGTTTCCTTCAATTCTCAGATTAAAGCCTTGCAATTGGCACTAGAAATCACAAAGATAAAACTGTAGTGCTACTTGTTAGAAGAGCTTCTTTAGACATTTGTAGACTTTAATACTGAACTGAATATACTTTGTCAAAAAATCACATTTGTGGAGACCTCATGCTAGAAAGCTTAGTTCCTGTAGTTACTGGAGACAGTGGGAGGTAAACCCAGGAGAGTATATAATGCCACACAATAGTTTTTGAATTTGAACAAATTTAGGGTTCAAATTCTTCCCGATTTTGTATTTAGCAAGGAATGCTGATGAGGTTACTTGTAGTTACAGAATGTGCCCAAGATTTATTGGATCTATTTCTCCATAGCCTTTCTCAAACTATATAAACATACCATTCCTTTATTTCTGTCTTTTAATTCTGGGAATATGCCTTTATCTGGCTTTATATAAGTTCTCCAAAATAATGCTTTTTCATTGCTGACTTGCATTCAGGCACCAAATGGAATGACTAGCATTAGTTAGAAATACATAGATAAAAAATATGGTGACATTAACTTAAAAATATCTTTTAGTATTTTGAAAATGTTATATCTGAAGAGAAAATTATTTGGATAAATTATTCATAATCAAATGTAATAAGAAAAACAATATAAGTTTCAATGAAAATTTGTGTTATAATTGGAAGAGGAAACAGGAGAAGAATAAGGGATTTTCATAAAGTTTTATTCACAGACAGCATGACAAGACAGATAGTTGAATTCAGTTCCATTTGTCTATCATAAACAGAAATGTCAGTACCTGGGCAAAATTTTTACTGTAATTTGGATCTCTGAATCTTATAAAGATTGGGAAAGTGTAACAGGCATTAAACCTAGAGATAAACAGTTGCTTATTGGAATATGTGTTTGAGAAGCTACATTTTGTATTTTGTGTAATTAACGTCATTTTTTAAATCACTTAAATTATCAGAATTAGCACAAAAATTGTGTACCAGAAATGTCAGTGGGATGTATATTTTTTTTCTCAGAGTTTATGAGAAATACCTGTATTTTTTCTCCCCTGCTGTATAGGAANCATCAATGACCATGTGTACTTACTATGGAAATAACTATGTACTTCCATTACAGGATACAGAGACTTTAAAATTTACTGGATTTGAAGCCCTCCTAATACATCTGGTTTACTAATGAGACTATTTCCTGTGTCGTGTATGCTCTCTGTATAATTTTATTGGTCAGGAGTAGATCTTTAATTGGCATAAATTAAATTACAACCTATTAACCATTTTTGCTGTGTCTCTTTTTCCTGTCATTGCTTCGGATGGTGAAGTAACTAGAAGAGAAATGACCAAGCTTGCAGAAAATGTTGAACAGTTCACTTGCATTAAAACAAGTCCCAAGAGATGTTAGTAACCTTTACAGAAAAGATAGTAAAGGGCAAGATGTTGACTGCAGCTCTTAGGTTGGCAGTCTTCTTATCAAAAGCTGCAGTAATGTCTAGGTTTATGCACTCCATTTGCTCTCATTGAAAATGCAGACCATATCACATACTTAACATTCAGCAAGAGTGGGATCACTGCGTCTTACAAGAAGTTACTCTGTCTTACAAGGAAATGCCTGTTAACAATGTGTTACGCTGAACTTGAGAGGAGAAAAGGACATCTGAATTATGAAAATCTAGTTTTTCCATAGTATTACAACACTAATACTCATAAGTGAGTCAATCTTTTTCAGCAAGGCCAAGTTCCTGTCTTCACACAGCCAATAATGTCCATATCTGGCTTATATTGACAGCTACATTATAAATTTTTAATTTTTTTAATACACACTCCATTTTCATCTTGTCCTCTGAGAAGATGGTACAGTTTTTTTATAGTAGCTAAAGAATTAGAGCAGCAATCCCTATTTCTCTTAACAGTTATGTTTTTCAACTTTAAATTCCCTCTAGGCCAAATATCAAAGAATGCAAGCTCACTAACAAGACCAATCCAGCTGTGATGAGGGAAAAACTTTATTAATAATTAAATGTATATTTTAGGTAGTGTTGTGGCCTAATACTGCTGTAGCTTGTAAGGATTTTTTTTCTTAATACAAAATATTGTGACATGAGATAGACTCAATAAATTGTGCTACTTGGAAAATATGGTTATATTGGGTGCCGAATTCATAAATTAAACGCTGACATTAGATTTGTTTTTATGTGTGAGGTGGTCCACAACTGAAACAAAATATGCACTCAGATAGAATACAGACCGTTTGAATTTTTTTCCCCTCATCTTCCTGAAGCCTCCAAAACTATCTTAAAAATTGCAGCTGCACCATCCTTCTGAGGTCCAGTAAATTTACAGGAAGCCTAGAGATTTCATCTTGTTTTTTTATGTTTATACTCTTCTCTTGTATCATGAAATTGCCATAATCAGTTGTTTGTTTTCCAGAGGCTAATTTTAAAGTTCATTTTCTAAAAGAATAGTTCTTTATCCCTTTGTACAATGATAAATGCACCTCCAGAGTCACACCCTGACTTTTTCGTACCCTGTGTTTTTACAGAAAGGTGATGGCATGATGAGCATACAAAAAAAAGATGCAGATAGTATTTCTTGGGTTTTCTATTTCTGTTACATCTCCGTTGCCTTAGATAAGGTAATCTGGTGGAATAAAATATGTAAAAGAAGAATAATGAATTTTCAGCCCACAGACAGGAGAATTGATGGATTATTAGAGCTCAAGAAACACCTTTTTATTTATCTTATGTATTGTGTAAAAACCTGAGACAAAAGTGGGTTTTTTTCAGAATTACTGTAATTGCATGTTTTCTAAATAGCTAGGGAATCTTCTGCCCTCCCCCAACAAGGTTGATTTTAATTTATTTTCCTATGGCAACTACAAGAGATTAGGAGTATGAAGATTTTCCCTTGTGGATCACATCTAGGTTTTCTCAGGACACCAGCTTTCAAGTATGGAAAATTATTATTCCTGTCACATCAGTTGCACTTAGTTTATCAGAAATACTAAATTATCAAAAGTAGAAGTCATCCATCCAATTTATTCTACCATATAATTGCTTCTGTATTGAAGTGCTCATATTTGCATAAAATGTTGAAAGTTTATTATAGTGCTATTTTTTGTATTTTCTCTCATGCAAGAAAATGACAATCACTTCAATAAGCATTTGTGTCAGTTATATGAAGATATTTGAGATCATGTTATAATGTGTTCTAGCTTACAGTGATTTAGATAAAGTAGAATTTCACATTCTCCATTTTCTGTACAGTAATCGCATCAGTGATTTAAATAAATTAGGAGACAGGTACTGTAATAGAAAACACCAGAGATTCAAAACACTGGTGATTAAGTAATTGATGGTGTTTGTATTTAGTCTTCACCAGTGTGGACAATTCCTAACACCCTGATCCTCTATACTGTATCACATGTCAAGAAGAAAAATTAAATAAAATAGCAGCAACAAAAATAATGCACTTATTATATAGCATAAAGGCAAAACTGCAAATTTGTAGTATGTATAGGAATGATTTGTAGGAAATACAGGAGAAGGGATGTACATCTTAATTTAAAAATCCATAATGACATGGTTAATACTGCTTAATGGATGTGTCATGACCGTATGCCTGAAAATATTAAAATATGTATATGCCATTTATACTTTTATGCTGTGTAAAAAGCTATTAGATTATGCAAGCTTTATCTGTAGTTTCTTTCTCATAACATACTAATGGAAATATTTCCAACCCTTCTCTGGAACATTTCTCTCTAAAAAAAAAAAAAGCTTGCTTTCAAATTTTTAAGAGAAAGTTTCTCTTTGGAGTACAGTATATGGCTTAACGGTCAGGTTTTTCTGTTTTTTTTTAATCTGATATTTCAGAACTAGTGTGGAATTCCATAATTTTGCTGTGCTAAACCATGTAGTAGGGTTCCGATGTAGTCCCTACTGCAGATCAGTAGAGTAAATGGTTCTCATGGTGCACTGGCATTTGACCAGCGGTCAACCTGCTACAGTTATCAAACTGCAAATTTCTCATTTGTGCCTCCCTAATAGGACCTGGATTTTATTTCAAGACAGAATTTCATTTAATTGCAAAACCTTTGAAAATATATTGTGATCTCTAGCTTGGTCTATTCTAAAAGTCACCTAAAATATATTTAACAGTACTAGTTGCTTGTGTATGGCAAATGTAAAATATCTTTTAAGCTTTTTAAACCTCTGCTGCTTGAACAGAATGGTCAACAATCTTATATGAAAAGTCATAGTCAAGTGGTTTTTTTTGTCAGCCTTGGGACACCATATTAATAAATTAATTTAATAAGTGGTCTTCAACTAAGTCACAATTATATGAAAAAATATATATTCTTTAGGAAGTAATTTTGAATCTTACTATTTTGAGTTAGCTAAGATGGGATAGAATAGAATGGGATGGGACAGGACAGGACAGGACAGGACAGGACAGGATAGGATAGGACAGAATAGCATAGAACAGAATAATTCTGCTGGAAGGGACTTACAGTGGTGATCTGGTCCAGCTCCAGTCAAATATTGAATACAGAGATCTGCTAAAACCTTGACCTGTAAGAATTGGTTCAGATCCTGTGTTGCTACTAGAAAAGGCAACAATCCAGATTTTGATAGACAGTGATGACCCAGCTTTTGTAAGGCTACAAAACCTGTTTTTTCACCTATGAATCAAGCAAGGTTGTTGCAAACCATTCTATGGAGTTAAACTCCTGATCAGGGATGACTCTTGTGTTCTTGGTGGTCTGTGGTCTTTCTGGTGTAATTTGGTGTCCCTAAGAGGTCTCAGAAGAATTCACAACCATTGTTTACTTGTCTGCTTCTTCCATACTCTTTCACTTCTGAGATTAAAAATAATGGAGCCATTTTAAAAATTTCTGTTTGTACTTTGGATCTCCTATCTATGAACGAAGGAAGGGCAGTAGCCGATTTATTTATTTTAGACAAGTTTAAGAGCCAAGCTAAGGCTGTAGAATGGAGAGATCTACAAATTCTTCTGGCATCAGTGAGAGTTACAGATACTTTCTTCTGGGGACAGAATGCTGATGATATCAAATTGATAATATTGTGGTTTAAACTCTAGAAGTAGTCACATACTTTTCTGATTTCTGTTAGTGCAGGTATCTGCCTGTTGTATGAACATAATATATATTTTTCCCTGCAGAGAAATATTCTCTGCGAAAGCAGAGAATTGCAGCACGAGTCTGTAAACATTCTCTCCTGTATCTCTGTCTCAGGAGATGTGGATTTGTTTCTCTTTCCTAACCAATGGGTGAAGTTTTGTTATCTCCCTGGTATGGGAAGGACTGGGGGAGAATTGGTTCAGCAGGGAGCAGGGAAGAAGCAGCAGCATGCTCTTCACCTGGGCAGAAATAACCAAGCCCAGAGGAAAATGGAGTCAACTTTAATAAATCTTGTTAAGCCTTGTGATACGGAGTCCATGAATCCTGATTCACTGCTCGCACCCCAAGACCACATCTGCCTTCTTGTCTTTCCTTGTACCAAACACATGTGTTTAGAAAGGTTTATTTTTAAGGTTGGGGAGAAAGAGTAAGCTCGATGATTTTCAGATAGGAGAACACTGTAAAATAAAGGCAGGATAAGCCCCTTTGTTTGTATGAGTTCTGCTTATTTTCTCTCTGAGATACAAAGTGAACAATCTGAAGGCTTGTGACAACTGCCGCCAAGAATGTAGACATCATCAGCTGAAAAGCAGAATGTCTTTATCTGAATCACTAGGAGGCTGTGATATACTACTTTTAAAATAAAGTTTGAAACATAAGCAAGTTGAGGGTCTTTTTAATAGCAGAATAGAGAAGATTGTATGGGAAATAACAGTGGAATGGTGAACTATGGTAAACACTTTTAGGTCATGGTTCTCTGTACATATCAACATACAGTCCTGGAAAAAGTGTTTAATTTCCTTCTGGTTTTTCTCTTTGTAAAATCTAAACTAAATTTTCAGCTCAGGGAGTACAGCCACCAGAATGAGAATCTTCTTTGTATGGTGTCAACACCTAATGGAAATGGATCCTGTTTCCTACTCACTTTCTGTTCTTCTGTGTAGTGACTTCAAAAATTAGATTGATTTCCAAACAGCTTTGGAAAATTACAGGTATTTGCATAGGAATTCCCATGATATCTGTGTAAGAAAACAAATTACTATTCATGTATCAGGCTACATTTTCATATTTGCTTTTATAAGAAAAAGGAAAAGCAATGCGATTACATAAATAAATTTATTCCCATTTAGACATTTTATGACAGGTCTGTACAAATGTGCTTCATATTAAATATAGGTTGTCTGGAATTAACTTGGTAAAATAAGTACCTAAGCTTTCATTGCACTTTCTAGTTGCTTCATAATACACCTTAGTATGAGTTTTGCTGCTCTGTTCAAACATGAATAAATCAATAGCATGTTTTACACTTTTTAGGGGGATACATCATGGTTTAATAAAATTAAGCCTCATTTCCTAGACTAATTTCTTTTTTTCTAATGAAAAATAGGGAAACATACACAGAATTCAAATTTATCTTTTGTTTCTTTAAGTGTTAGGCCTCAGGAGATCTTAAAAATACTTGATATATTTCAAAAACCTATAAATTGATGAACAATTATTTAATTTATCAGAATACAAAACAATACATAAAACTGAAGAGTTCTAAAATTTAGCAGTTCAATCCTACTACAACAGCTAGAGTACTTTAAAATTCCTACCTTTATTTCAGTAGTGCCAAGGTTAGATCTCAAAAATTAT
>VYXD01014629.1:155346-167023 GCA_013397195.1 Hylia prasina
GCAGAAATAACCAAGCCCAGAGGAAAATGGAGTCAACTTTAATAAATCTTGTTAAGCCTTGTGATACGGAGTCCATGAATCCTGATTCACTGCTCGCACCCCAAGACCACATCTGCCTTCTTGTCTTTCCTTGTACCAAACACATGTGTTTAGAAAGGTTTATTTTTAAGGTTGGGGAGAAAGAGTAAGCTCGATGATTTTCAGATAGGAGAACACTGTAAAATAAAGGCAGGATAAGCCCCTTTGTTTGTATGAGTTCTGCTTATTTTCTCTCTGAGATACAAAGTGAACAATCTGAAGGCTTGTGACAACTGCCGCCAAGAATGTAGACATCATCAGCTGAAAAGCAGAATGTCTTTATCTGAATCACTAGGAGGCTGTGATATACTACTTTTAAAATAAAGTTTGAAACATAAGCAAGTTGAGGGTCTTTTTAATAGCAGAATAGAGAAGATTGTATGGGAAATAACAGTGGAATGGTGAACTATGGTAAACACTTTTAGGTCATGGTTCTCTGTACATATCAACATACAGTCCTGGAAAAAGTGTTTAATTTCCTTCTGGTTTTTCTCTTTGTAAAATCTAAACTAAATTTTCAGCTCAGGGAGTACAGCCACCAGAATGAGAATCTTCTTTGTATGGTGTCAACACCTAATGGAAATGGATCCTGTTTCCTACTCACTTTCTGTTCTTCTGTGTAGTGACTTCAAAAATTAGATTGATTTCCAAACAGCTTTGGAAAATTACAGGTATTTGCATAGGAATTCCCATGATATCTGTGTAAGAAAACAAATTACTATTCATGTATCAGGCTACATTTTCATATTTGCTTTTATAAGAAAAAGGAAAAGCAATGCGATTACATAAATAAATTTATTCCCATTTAGACATTTTATGACAGGTCTGTACAAATGTGCTTCATATTAAATATAGGTTGTCTGGAATTAACTTGGTAAAATAAGTACCTAAGCTTTCATTGCACTTTCTAGTTGCTTCATAATACACCTTAGTATGAGTTTTGCTGCTCTGTTCAAACATGAATAAATCAATAGCATGTTTTACACTTTTTAGGGGGATACATCATGGTTTAATAAAATTAAGCCTCATTTCCTAGACTAATTTCTTTTTTTCTAATGAAAAATAGGGAAACATACACAGAATTCAAATTTATCTTTTGTTTCTTTAAGTGTTAGGCCTCAGGAGATCTTAAAAATACTTGATATATTTCAAAAACCTATAAATTGATGAACAATTATTTAATTTATCAGAATACAAAACAATACATAAAACTGAAGAGTTCTAAAATTTAGCAGTTCAATCCTACTACAACAGCTAGAGTACTTTAAAATTCCTACCTTTATTTCAGTAGTGCCAAGGTTAGATCTCAAAAATTATTCAGTACATGTAGTTTAGAAACCAGAAAATCTCTGAGGGATTTATGTCTGAGAATTTTCTGAAGACTGCAGATGCCCTTTTGCTTTTGAGTTCTGTTGAATGTTCAGAGAGGTTGACAGATCTCAGCTGAGATCTGAGAAGAAATTAACTCCATTGAGCTTCTGGAGTATCAGTCTGTCCTATTCCTTCACAAATACCTTGACCTGTATTTTTTGATGCTTTGGTTTAGTAATATTTATTCAGGTGTTTAAAATTGAAGTATTTTATGTATTTTTTAAGTACCAATTTAAGTCCAGACTAAACATGTCACTAGTCTAAACCATGAGAATATAATGACTACTCAAAGACTATTATGTAAACTTATGATCAGGTGACAACTATTGAAAANTAAGACTATAATATAGTCTTCCTTCACTGAATATTATATGATTATGAAATGCACCATTTTACTTAGTAATTTCTAAGTACCTTCCCATTTTTCATGAATTTTCTTAATTATAATGATGATACTTCAGGAAGACCTATTCTATTCTATTCTATTCTATTCTATTCTATTCTATTCTATTCTATTCTATTCTATTCTATTCTATTCTATTCTGTTCTGTTCTGTTCTGTTCTGTTCTGTTCTGTTCTGTTCTGTTCTGTTCTGTTCTGTTCTCTTCTATTACAGCCCACCCCACCACAATGATGAGGTTTAACCATTGAGGTTTTTAATTTATGGGGGATTTCTGTCATGTAGGAATTTAAAGATGAATTGAAAGAGATGATGNTCCATTCCATTACATTCCATTCCATTCCATTCCATTCCATTCCATTCCATTCCTACAGTTGCTGGGGTTTTTTTAATCTCAGTTTCCATGAAAATAAGGTTTACATGTTTATACTCTTTGTCAGAAACTAAACTTGTTTTATCCCTCTGATACCTTTCCATTAACTGTGATACCCTTATGGTCAGTGTTACTTCTAATAGAAAAAAATATTTTTATCTTTGTCTACCAGATAGAAAATTCATTGCTATGAAACCCTAGAAATCTGGATTTGGGTAGTGAGACCTGCATTAGGAGTTCCTTAGAGGAGAAAGTACTTTACAACACAGAGAAGCTCTGTCTTGAATACCTGCTTGTTTGAAAGACTGTAAGTAAAGAACACATTAGGCTGTACAGGTTGTGACAAGAAATTTGGATTCAGTATTTCAGGCTAGTAAAGGGAAGAAGTTCAAGAAAAGTATGTAGCACAAGGAAAGTCTGTGGGATGGCCATGGATAGTGGTAAGAGTTAAACGGAGAAAGGGGATTGTTTTGTTTGTTTGTCTGTTATTTTGTGGCTAAAATATGAGAAAACAGAGATTCAGGTCTCCAGGAAATGCTGAGATTCTGCACCCATACAACATATGGAGTATTTCAATTAACATGCTTTATATGGAAACTACCCAAATATATTGAAGGCGATATAGGACAGTGAAATAGACATATATCTGAAACAGCTAGAGATTGGAGATTTAGTTTAGCTAAGACTGAAACCAAAACTCCAGAGCATTTTTGTTCTCAGGTTTTTCTCTTATGGTATGTTAAAGATGTTGGCTAATTTCTTGGTTTTGTACAAAAAAGTCGTAAAAGTTTTTGTATGCTTCTTGTTGTCACATAAGACCAAAAGACTAACATTCTTTTGCAGAAAGCAGCTATTAAGCATGATTTCTTCAGTATGATGCTTAGAGTTGCAAACTAATAGGAGCTAAATAATCATATTCAATTTCTTCAGACACATTCCAATGTGTTGACTTGTCAGCGCTGGGCAATTATCAGGCAGTCTCAAAAATTTTTGTAAGTTTTTCTTTTTTTCTTTCTCCTAAGTTTTATAATATAAAGATTCATTGTATTTTATAATTGGATTTAAAGTTTATTCTACATTACTTTAGCTAGGGTAGGAAGCTACTTGCATTCTTTTTTTTTCTTCCATGAGACTTGCATTTTTCTGTTCTCTTCATGTCATCTGCAGTTGTTCAAATGGACTGTTTGCTAAACAGTCAGCCAGCTATTTGAAACACTTGCAGTACCTGTACTGATAAGGCAGACTGCTCACTGAAAGAAGTATGTCATTATCTGAAAAGTAGGATAAGTTATGGAATCTTCTGCCTGTTAGGTAATTAACTGACTGACTAGGTTTACCTTCTTAATACTGTCAGAAACCCTTATTTGCTCTGCATCTTAGACCTAGTATTAACAGCATTTTGCTGAACATTCAGCTCTTTCACATAATTGTCATAATGATTGTTAGACTGTGTCAAGGTGATTAAACTTTTTTTCTTTCATACTAGTTCAACTGTATTGCTCTGGTTAACTTACTTGGATACAGAAAATGCAATACAGTCTGGAAATGCAAGCACTCAAAAATAGGAAACCATACTAAATATGCTTCATCTTGATTTTTAACACATGCATTTTTCTGGGTTGTTCAATTCAAACACAGAATGCATCAGCTATGAATTTCAGAAGCACAGATAACTATTTTTCACGTGTGTTTGCATTCTGATGCACTCTTTTTTCACTTTCTCAAATCAACAGATCTGATATGACTGGTGGTAGCAATGACTGTATAGAAAAAATGGATAATCCTTTAGCTAAGAAATTATTCTGACTCCTCATTGTAAAAAGGGAACTTGACTCTTCCCGGCCCATGTATAAATTTAGACTTTATATTTCTGTATTATAAAAAAACTACAGGGAAACAATATTGAAACAATGCCATTGGAATTTGCAACAAAAGCTTCCTGGAAAGTACTGTACACAAAAAATTCTGACTGTAATTTCAGTGATATGAAATCTTCTTTAAAATTGGAGTATTCATTATGGAAGCCAGGAACTTTATTTCATGGATACCACAGAATCCTCTTAGCTCCCACATATAATGAATTTTCTCATTTCTCTTGGTGTGTCAAGAAAATGTACACATCACGGTAGTGGTCAGAATCCCTAGTTAACTAGGTCTTGCAACTTTTCTTGCCCATACAGAACCAAACTTCTAATATACAAAGCAGATTTTGTTTGCTGAAAATCTAAGAGGCAGGATCAGACTTTTTTCACCTAGGCACTCTTTGCATTGTATCTAACAAAGAGGCAAAAATATTTCGCAGAATCACAAAACACCCTGAGTTGGAAGGGACTCACAAGGTTTAGTGAGTTCAGCTTCTGTTCCTCAATGGCACCATCCCCAGATGTGCATGATGTGCTATAAGGCATACCATGTGCCTGAGAGCATTGTCCCAATGCTTCTGGAGCTCTGTCAGGCTTGGTGCTGTGACTTCCCTGGGAGTCTGTTCCAGTGCCCAACCACCCTCTGGGGAAAGAACCTTCTCCTGATATCCAACCTAAACCTCTCATGACACAACTTCAGGCCATGCCCTCAGGTTCTGTCACTGTCATCACAGAGAAGAGATCAGTGCCTGCCCCTCCTCTGCCCCTAAAAATGAAGTTGTAGTCTGCAACAAGATCTCCCCTCAATCTTCTCATCTCCAGGCTGAAGAGACCAAATGACCTCCTCACAAGGCTGCCCCTCAAGGTCCTTCAGCATCTTTTGTGCTCCTTTGGACTTTCTATAATAGTTTCATATCTTTCTGATACTGTGGCACCCAGCACTGTACACAGGACTCACTCGAGGTGAGGCTGCCCCAGCTCAGAGCAGAGCAGGACAATCCCCTCCCTCACCTGGCTGTGATGCTGTGCCTGGGGCACCCCAGGACATGGGTGGCCCTCCTGGCTGCCAGGGCACTGCTGACTCATGTTCAACTGGACATCCTCGCAGGCCCCTTTCTGCACAGCTGGTTTCCAGCCTTTCGTTCTCCAGTCTGTACATCCAGGGTTGCCTCATCCCACTTGCTCTTGTTAAACTTCACGTGATTGGTAATTGCCCACCCCTCTGATTTGTTCAAGTCTCTCTGCAGGGCTTTCCTGCGTTGAAGAGAGTCAGGAACATCTCCCAATTTTGTGTCATCTGTAAATTTACTTAGTATCCCTTTTAGTCCTTTGTCCAAGTCATTTATGAAGATCTTGAAGAGCACAGGGCCAGCTGCTCACTCATCACATGATCTCTGAGACTGACAAGGCTCCTGTTTCTGCAGTCCTCCTTTCCATTTTTGAAAATCAAGACAATATTTGTCAGATTCTGATCAGATGGGGCCTCTCTTGATTCTCATTTACCTTGTTCTCTAGTGAACATAAACCACTGCCATTTCTCAAGTCTAGAAGTCAAACCCTATTTCCACTGGTTTAGTGTGTTCTTCAAGATAAAAGAAGTGTCCTGCAAGCAAGCCAGTGAGCATTAGTGTGACCAGGTGCTGACATGGTGTACTGGTTTGAAAGCAAAACCAGTGAGAGACTCCAAGTCAGAAGTACAATTTAATAAGAGCAAAAGAAAAGAAGTAAAATAAAGTAAAATAAAATAAATTCAATAGTACAAAATACCACTCACAGAGTCAGAATACAACCTGACACCCTGTTAGTCAGGGTGATGATAGCAGTCCAGATGAAANCCACTGTCACACAGCAGGACAGGGCCATGGCTATCTCCCTGTACTTGTCACTGTACAAGGTGAGGACTCACCTTGAACCCTGTGTTCAGTTTGGATCTCTCACTAAACTAAAAACATCAAGGTGCTGGGTCATGCCCAGAGAAGGGTGATAAAATTGTAGAACCATCTGGAGCCCAAGTCTTCTGAAGCATAGATGAGGGAGCTGGAAGTGTTTAGGGTGGTGAAAAGGAGACTCAAGGAAGACCTTATTGTTCTCTGCAACCACCTGAAAGGAGGTTGTAGTGAGGTGGATGTCAGTCTCCTCTCCTGGGTAACTAGAGACAGGGTGAAAGGAAATGGCTTTAGCTGCTACAGAGGAGGTTTATATAGGCTATTCGGAAAAGTGTCTTCATAGAAAGGGCTGTCAAGCACTGGAACATCCTACCTAGGGAAGTGGTTGAGTCACCACCCCTCTTAGATGTGGCCTTTGGGGATATGGTTTAGTAGTGGGCTTGAGCAGTAATGGGTTAATGCCTGAAATCGATGTTCCTGTGAAATGCAATACCTTCCTTTTTTTTTTTTTATTTTTCATACTACTGGATTATAGTTATTTTTATTCATAAAGGAAGGAAAACAACAACAAAAAAAAGCTAATAGGAGTGGTTATGATGATGTTCATTATTATTTCAAAGTATCTTCTTTTGATCATGTCTGAACTTGTTTAGCTGCTGCCAGTTAATATTCTTTGAAGAAAACTGCCTAGTAGCAAAGAAGGGAGTTGTGTCAGAAAATCACCATGAAATTAGGGTGACAGGAATAGAAATACAGCAATGGTATTTATTACATTCCCTTTTTCCTGTATAAATATCTATGACTTTAACTAAGTTTGGCTCAGCACAGTTCTGTGCCTGGACCATTGGGCCAATAGTTCCTGGTTTTGGTTTCGGGTTGTTTTTTTCTTTTTTTTTTCCTGATATCTAGTACAAAATCTAGAAGACTTTCTGTCTGTAATTGAGGGGAGGTTTCAAAGATGTTACTGTTAATCACACTTGTGTTTTTAGCAGGATCAGCAGTACTGAGACTTAAACATAAAGCATATTGTCTTCATTACCTTCTTAAGTATTCTGTGGTATAGAATCATCTGCCAGTGTTAATGTAGGCTTAGGAAAGACCACAGAAGAAGTGTGAAGCCATGAAGAATTGGTATTATCTTGAATCTCCTGTTTTGTCATTCCATGGCCAAAATTATTCTGCTCTAAGGATAGAAATTAAATGTATAAATACTTTGTAAGCTACATCTCTGCTTTCCAAATTGCAGAAGTGTGCCAGATCATTCCATTATTTACTGAGAATCTCAGGCGACTGAAGGTACGAAATCTGTGATCACAAAAATGCTGCGAATATTCACTCAATGAAGTTCAGTGGTTTAATTCGCATTTTTGTGTATTTCTAAGACTTTGCTAGGAGACCTGACTCACAAGTAAAAACCGCTTGGTAGAGACCTGGAATAAAGCCCAAGAGGAAGACAGGGAACTATAGAGAAAGCACCAAGCATGACTTATGGCCTTTCAGAGAAGCCACAACCTGCCTTCAATGAATTAAAACCAGACACTCTATAGACACCTAAACTGTTGTAGGTTGTTTTTTTTTTTTTCCAAGTTATTCTCTGTAAAGATTGAAAGCATCTTTATATTCTAATAACTATTTTTTGTGTTGTCAATGCCAGAGGCCTTATCTCATTTTAGGAATGCTGGCTGACAGCTTCTAGACCCCACTGTTCCACAATGACATAAATGTAAGGCTCAGACAATCAGTTATGGTAGCAGGGTTGCATGATCCCACATACATGAGCTGGGCAATATGAAGAGTAGACTTATTACCCATAAATGACAACAAAGAGTATATTGCAGTATATTGTATGATTTATGTAGTATTTGAAACAATTGAGGATTAGTTTTAAAGGGAGCTGATGTTCAGAAAGGAAAACCATTGTGTATTAAGGTTATTCTCTACATATATGCTGCTTTAGTCTTCTCATCTAAAATTTGTAGTTTGCTTAACATATTTTAAATTTTTCATAACTGAACCCTTGGATGTGACTGTAAGTACAGAAAAAATTCTTGGAAACGCTGCAGACATAAGAACTATGTCTAGAAACTGAGGAGAACCTGTGACAGCTAATTCCTAAATTTATTCCTACATCAGAAGTGCAGAGAATAAATTTATTGGCCAGGTGAACGAACTACACTGAATATCAGCATATGGTTGAGGAAAGATAATTTCCCTTTTTTTTTATAATTCCTAAAACTTCTTCAGATATCATTTATCTCTCCACGAATTTTAAATCTTTCATGTTAAAAAGGGTTTGGAACTTCTAACAGCATAATTCACTTACCCGTTCTTGCTAGTTTGCAAACTGAAAGAAGCAGCTCATGAGAAATGTTGTTGAAATAACTTGTAGTTTATAATTCATCCAAGTGGATGAGTCTGAACAGGAAATTGTAAAATTTAGGGAGACTAGATTTTTACAAGAATAATGGCTGTGTAGACACTGACTTAGGTGGAAGTGCTAGTTGTACTGCTGAGCTATATTACAGAGTAATCAATCATCAATTTAATTGTCACTGTTAATATTCTGCCAGGATAATTAAACTGACCTATCAGTCTCAAAGTCCAATTTAAAATTATTAAAGTAAATTCAAAGAGTAAAGCCTAATAAATGTGATCTAAAACGTCATCAGTGACATAAAATCAGTAAAACAAAGGAAACCAGAATTTAGATACTGATTTAGCTGCAAAATTCTCCCTAAATATAAATGTAATGTCTTCCCAAAAATAGCATGTTTTACAGTACATGACATTGGGCCTTTGAATTCTCAAACAGATCAACGCTCCCATACATCATGGTCTCATCTGTAAACTGACTGGGGGTACACTCATCCAGGTTATCAGTAAAGATATTAAAGAGAACTGGCCCCAGTACTGAGCTCTGGAGAACAGCATTTGTGACTACTGGCCAGGTGGATTTGGCTCCATCCTCCCCACTCTCTGGGTCAGCAACCCATTTTTTCTACCCATTGAAGAGTTCACTCATCCAGACCCTTAGCAGCTACAGCAATGAACTGGATTTTGTACAAATCATAATAGAAATATCTCTGCATGTTTTGCCAGACACCTACTTAGGCTACAGACATCCAAAGACAACTTGTGAACTCTTTTTCCTGCAGATAGAAGATAAACTCTTTTTTTCCTCCTTTCTTTCCTCTCTTCTTTAAAAAAAAGGTAATTCTTTTTTCCTCCTTTTTCTTCTAAAAGAAAGTCATATCATATTTACAAGACTTTTCTAGGTCTGTTCCTCTGTGAATAACCATTTGGTATAGAATATATGGTGGTTGTCAAAAATTCCACTGTTACATTCATATCCAAAGACCTATTCAAAAGGTTTAATTAATATTGGAATAAAATAATTAATATTTTGACAAATTAAATTACACTGCTTAATGAAAAGAAAACAATATGTGTCAGATATCAACTAGGAAATTGATACAGAAATGAGTGTGAACTCTAGTTCAAATATTTTTAATCAGAATTTTTTTAAAATGTTATTTAATCAGATGTTTTCAGTTGATCTATAGCTCTAAAATAGTCTAATTGAAAGACAAAAGTCTTTTTTTGACTCTATATGTTTTTTGGAGCCTATGGTTTTATGATTTCATAACAGATTCTAGTCTAGATGGAACATTTATCTACTTCACTTAAATGAGTATTCAGAATGGATGCTTCTGCATTAAATTATTCAAACATATCAAATATTATCTGCTTCTGGGAGACACCTTCTCAAATGACCCTATTGTATGTATCATATTCAGAGCTATACTTAATCAGCAAAATATCTGGTGTTTTAGAGAGTAGAGTTTCCAAGACCACAATGATATTATTGATAAATCAGCATATTGTCACAGATACATACAGTGCTGGGTTCTGTTCAAGTAAAATCCAACTTCAAAACAGAAGGAAAATAATTTCAGGGTAAAATACTGGTCTAGCAAGTGCTGTAGTTTTTATCCACATTATTACTATTGATAATCCCCTACGTAAGGGACATAGATTGTTTCCTGTAGCTTTGAAATTTTGTTTTCTACCACATATAAATTCTGAGCACAATTAAGACAAGATGATGCTGACATTTGCAATAAACTCTAAATTTTACTTTCTTTTTGTCCTAATCAAAAATTTAAGTTATTTTGTGTAAGTCAAAAAAATCTGAATATGTTTTATGTATAAAAGCTACTAAATCTTAATAATTTTTCTTAACTTGAATATATTAGCTTCACAACCAATTTTAATAGATTTAATTATGCTCAAAGAATAGGATAGTGAATCTTTAAATGCTCCAGTTAACTAGAAAATGGCATCATCTTCCTTTCACTCTCCGACACCACTTTTAATTATTCCCCTTGAATTACTATTAGCTGTAATTATTATTTTTTTTTCCTGCCGAGGTGCCACTGTATAAAGTAGGTGGAAACAATTTACTACTACACACAAAGACTGTTCATCTCATAACTAATTTCTGAAGCCATATGATTGAATGTAATATAAAAGTGTTGCTTACAATGGACCTCTTTTAACCTCAGGGGAGGTGAAGGCTATTGAACTTCATGGTGTGCTCATTTTAAGAGGGAATTAAGGACTTAAATCTTCCTTCCCTTTGTTACCCTCCCACTTCCAAATCCCAAAATATTCTGTTAAAATGTTACCTTAAAAAATGGAAGTGACAAAGCTTAACTCAGTATATTAGTCTTGTCTGAACTTTTATTAGTATATCTCTTAGTTTTTCTTGTTAAAATTAATTCTTTTTCACAATGATTATTCCTTACTTAAATTTAACATCCAAACTCACAATCTAGCCTTTCGCATACAACGAGTAAGAACAAAGATACCCAAAGCGTACTCTATAAATTATGGGAGTTGAACAAATTCTAATTTTTCAATAATTTGCAAGAGACAGACGGGCAGAAAATCAACTCTTTTTTTTGTTTGTTTTTGGTTGGTTGGTTGGTTGGTTCTTTTGCTACTAAGGCATTGTTTATTTACCAGAGTTTCCACCCCACTAAACACAGTTGCAAAGGGCTTTAGTTGTGGGCTTTTTTTTTAATATATATAAAATATACATCATTTGCCATCACGTACATGCTATGATTTAGCACATGATAGTATACTGGGGCTTTTTTTACCCAATTTGATATTCATTTGATATGCCTCTAGGGTACTAAATCACCTTATTTGAAAGTAAGAAAATAAGTGCCAAAGTGTCCAGCACTGGACTCTGGCAAATGCCTGTTTGACATCCTAAGTATTAGGGTAGAAGTACTGTGAACCTATTACTTGCTTTCTGATAAGATATATTTGCTTTCTAGAATAAAAATGATTAGTGTAAGGGGCAATATAATCCAAATTCTACTGCCAAATAATGTGCGAAGTTTTGTAATGACCAGTAATAATGGTGGGATTATACCAAGAATCATGGTGAAATTAATTATTTAATAATTTATAGTTATTAACAGAAAATTACACTTATATGAGAACTAGTTGAGTCATTTCAATAATGGTGGTAGTGATACCAAAGGATTTTTGCTTTTTATATATTCATCTATTCGTAGTTCTGTAAATTATTGTATATTTATATAGTTTCTTGCCTAACTTCAGTACTTTGTTATTCAACACATTCCTGGAATCTTATTCTAATCTTGCTTTTTCAGTGAATTAAGACCATGTC
>VYXD01014629.1:167765-179816 GCA_013397195.1 Hylia prasina
TTCTAATTGAGGATTTTTGTAAATTATGTTAATTTTCTAAACTTATGAAAGTGTCAGAGCCCTACATCATGTTTGTATTCCATCCCAAGTGCACCTGGAGGACTTTCAACAAATGGTAACTTCTTTTTGTGACTTTAATTTTTTGGGCTTGTGACTTTAGGGCTGAAAAGTCATCAGTAGCAATGACTTGTCATGATCATGAAATGTTTTTNAAATTATATGATGTAGCTGATTATTTTGGCTGTGGTAATCTAAGAAAAATCATTTAGATTTGAAGGCAAAAGCAAAGTTTCTATTATGGAACTGTAACAGCTGATAAAAAAAAGAGATATCTTGAAAAATTAGCAAATAGAATATTAAAAAGTACCGGGAGAGGTGTGTTTAATGATAACATACAATTAGTTTATTTATTTGATGATAGTAGTAGTATGCTACCACACAAGATGAAAAAAAAAAAGCCAAAAACAAACATAAAGAATTGGTGCCATTTCAAGAAGCAATTATAATTAAATCTGGGCAGGAACATAGCTTAGGGCTATTCAGATATTTTGGGAAGTTATTGTTGGTAACTTCAATAATCTAAATTTCTGGATGGCAGGAGGTAGTCCTGTTACAATGCTCAAGGTAGTAGTATTGCCTGTTATAATTACATCTCTTTACTTTCTCTTTTTAGGTGATATAATAGATGATGTCTATATTTTGGAAGTTCATAAAAATTAATATGGTTTTGTTGCAGAATTTTTGAATATAAGAGATTTTTTATGGTGCCTATAAATGTATTTTGTTATGTTTTGGATGGTATGCTCGGATTTTTTACCCCACAGACTAATCATCTTATTATATTTAAAATCTGGTTAAAAGTCTAGTGTACACTGCATCAATGTTTTATATATTTTTCTATTTATGTTTATTTTTTTGCTGATTTATATCAAGGAATCTTCATCAAATAGGGTGGTAATTTCAACTTGCAAAAAAACCCCCAAACCGTTGGCAAATGGTTTAGAAAGTTGACAAAGTCATTTAAACGTTTAAGGTATTCATTAAAACTGTTACTGGTTTTAATGTACATTACTAGAGGTCCATGCAATTTGTTAATGATTTGGATAAAATTGCTCCTTTTAAGCAATCATAAAATTAACAAATGCTAAATTAGGTAATTGTAATAAAGTACTGTACTAATGTCCTGTTTACCTAAAAGTTTTCTTCAGCTACCGGAAGAAACCAGTATTTCAGGTTACTTAGCAATACTTTTCATTCATGTAGTAAATCAAACTCTCTATATAGATGTACATTTTACTTAGATGTAGAGTAGATCTGCTCAATTATTATTAACAGAAAGAAAGTGTTTTTTTAATTTTATCTTGAAGGTAATTTTTTGAAGTGTTACTGTAAATTATAGACTCAAATGAAAAATATGGTTTGTTTTCAGTATATTGATTTGGTTAATTCAATCTAATCTGCATTAGCAGAGCAATTCAAGTGTTTTTACTCCTGGCTAACAAGAAGCGAACAGCTTTAAGTGTAGAAAACCTTTCCCTTCTCTGAAAGAAGCTCTGAGGTTTTCAGCTGCACCTAGATCCCTGTATTTCCCAAACAAAGTCCCAATTTGCCAAATTAAGATCCAATTTTTGGTATTGCAAGTGACATCAAGAGAAGCAACAAGTACTAAAGTGCAGCACTAGGTCTGCCTTTTCTTTTGTGCCTGGGCCCATCATTCCCTGTACCCATCTTCTGATGATGTTTTGTCTTACTATGAGTTCTCAAAATGCTGTCTGTGCCTGCTTTTATGGACAGCTCTTCTTAGCCATTGGTCAGCTACTGATGGTCCTGCTCCTCAAATTGCTAGAAGTCCTTATATTAGGAATGAATCACTGTTATCTTCTACTGAGTTAACAGTAAAAGTATAGGGAGTGTTCCTTAAACTTTGGACAGCAATTTTTCTTTAACTTTGATCTTCATGGTAAGTGTTAAAGACGTTGCTTTTAAAACTTTTTTTAGGAAACTGATCAACTCTAAGCCTTTTTGAATTAGCGGAGACTAATTTTAAAGCAAAAATATTTTCATAAATCCAGATTAAAGTATTTCAAAATTGCTCCGACTGAGGTTATTTGAACTTTTTAATTGCCTGTACACTCTGTTACCTAATTATGTTTTGTTTGATGATTTGTGATTTCCTTATTCTGCCTAAATACATCAAAAGATGAATTATTGGAGAATGTTACCTATGGGTATAATGAATTCATGAGAACTGTGAGTGGTTAGTAGCTTTGCAAATCTGAGAAAATCAGAATTTATTTCAACACCTCCTTGCTAAGCCCCAGATATTTTTTGCTTCTGTCAGCCAGACTAGTGAGAACAGTACTTGCCTTCTTCATATATTAAAATATGGGGGTTCCACAGGTTTACTTGTTATCAACTTTTAAATAATAGGATCGTGGCTTAGGTTGGAAGGTATCTTAAAGATCATCTTGCACCAGCCCATTTGACTTGGACAGGGACCTTTCACTAGACCAGGTTGCTCAGAGCTCCACCCAGCCTGGCCTTTAACCTTCAGGGTGGAGCACACACGTCTCTGGACAACCTGTTCCAGTTCCTCACCACCCTAACAGCAAAGGATTTCTCCTAAATAGATGCTTGATACATAAAAGGGGATTGCATCCTGTGTGGTTTTATATCAATCATAATCATATCATATCATATCATATCATATCATCATATCATATCATATCAATCATATCGTACTTTCTTATTTGAAAAAATTGCTGGGAATCTTCCAGAAGCTTAGACATGCTTTTTCAGTGAAATGAAGCACAGGAGCAGAAAGGAAATATGATGGATGGCATTGATTTAATAGAGCCAATGAATGAAAGAAATGCATTCAAATGGACTTTTTGAGAAGCATTTGTGCGTATGCGTTGTTGATCTTGTCCTTGTTACTGCCCATCATCTGTGTGCTGCTGAGCTGTAATCCACTGCAGTGCAGAATTGTAGGAGTGGTAAAGCACAGCTTTACCCATGTGGAGGGCAGTCAGTGCTGCTGTGTCAGTCCCCAGCAGCACTTTGTTTTTATCTGGGCGTACTGTGCTCTGCTGTTGTTAGTTCATGACCACCTACTGTGAACAGACTGAGAGAAAACGGTCCTAGGAAGAGCAAAAAAGCTTTAAATGTATTCTGAAATATTTGTTCATATGACTAGGCTGAAACAAAACACTTCATTGGTCAGATAGATACCGTGATTTCTAGTCACTGCTCCTTTAAAATATTATTTTGGATGTTACAAAGAAAAATATAATACTAATTATAGAAATGTCTTTTAAAAAACAGCTTTGTATATTGATTTATTATCTTATGAGGATGGACATTTGGAGAAATATTTTATGATTTTTTCCTGATTGTTCACTCAGTTCAAGAAAATTAAAGTTATTTGGTCAGTTATTGATAAAAAGGAAGAGTTGGAAAAGTGGTATTTTAGCAAAAAAAATCCAAACTCCAAAACAGCGAAATAAACATGCATGAATTTTCTCTAAGGAAAAAATATTTGCACATATTTCAGTGTTATCATCCTCAGAGATGTTCATGGAGATTTCTCTTGACTCTGGGAGGTACTGGGGGGATCGATGAAGTGGCCATTCTCTATTCAATGGAATTCTCTTCATTTATTTAGGCAGAGCTTTTATTTCAGTTAGTGATTTGAAAATAAGTATTAGTTACATTTGAGAAGATGAGTACTTAATAGTTAGCATAGTACTAAATACAAGGCACAGACAGAGGGAGTCACTGTTCTGAGGATACCTTTGGCTTTGGAGGTACAGTGAGCAAATACTGTTCATTTCAGCTTCCCGTTCATTTTGATGGATGATCCTGTGACTTAGATATTCTTGTCAAATGGATGTACTAAATCCAGTCTCAGAGCACATCAATTTGGAATGACTGAAAAATGGATGGCTACAAATATATTCTATCAGTAAGCAGTTGTTAAATCTCCATCATAATCTGTTTTCATCCACAATTTCAAATTGACTGGAATACATGTCTCACCCTTGGAGTGTTTAATTAGTATTGGGGTTGTGGGATTTTTTGTTTGTCTTCTGAGTTGTACAAAACAGGTTAATTTTCTTCTATGCAAGTCCTAGATTCTGTACTCATAGGATTCATGAACAATTGCTCAATATTTTTAGGCATATGATTTAAATTCAAACAGCTCCTAGGCTTTAAATGAATCATGTGCTTTACTAAATGTGAACCAAAATAGTGAGCAGGGGCATGAGAGGTGGGAGAAAGCTGTTCTGTTAGACACATATGTTAGCTCTGTCTTCCTTCCATGGTCTTGAGGCTGACTAAGAGTGTGCTGCACTGAGAAAGAATAGATGTTAATTGTTTTGCTTACAGCAAAGTGGATTTGTGAATTAGGCATGATTTATGTAAAACTATCTCATGAAGTACAAGGATGTGGACAGTAGGTAGACTAGATAGATTGTGTTACCGAATCTAGAAAGCAGCAATCAATTAAGTGGAATAAAGACATATGATGATTGGTTATAGAAATGTGATTAACTCATTGCTTGTAATACCTACCATTGGGAGAAAACACTGATAATACAATTACAGCAAATGAAACCAAATTATTGTATATTGAAAGGGTTAGAAGAATTGTGCATCTTGTTAATTAGGCAGGCATTTTTTAAGTAATTCACATTAATTCTTTATATGTTGTGTAAAGATAGAAAGTTTTTGGCTTTTTTTGTAAAGTACAGCTTTCTGACTCTGAGAATATTTAGAAAAGAAAAATATTAGTAAATTTCTAAGAGAATTTTTGTATACAAAGACAATAAAATTATTTTGCAAAAGGTAAATAATTATTAGATTTTTTATAATCTGATACTGAGAAGCAATCACTGTCTCAGCTCAAGATTAAAAATATGCCAAATATAGCACATTCAAATAAATCAGTCTTAAAATAAAATTTATTATTTAACTGAGTGAATATGTTTACACAGGCTAGAAAATGCACTGTACCAATTTGCTTTCCACCTTGAAGGCAGCAATGCATGATTGCAGTCAGAGATCTGCATTCCGATCTTCTAGATGAACTGTTCCAGTTCATGCAAATGACAGGAGTTGCCATAAATATTTTTCAATGTGCTTCTTAGTTAGTAGTGCATTAAACAATTGCATACTCAACCAGTCCAAATTAGTCCTTTCTAATTTTCTGCCTAATGAGCACTGTTATAAATTCTCAAGAGAATCAGGAGATCATGATGGCCTCTAGCAACTCTGTGGTACCGTGTAGTAACAGCATGGAGAATTAGCTTGTGCCGTTCTTTCGGAAGGATGCTGAATCTTGGAGATGTACCAGAGGGTTAATGAGGTAGGTTAGCTGTACAAATATCTGTTACAACGCTGTGTTTAGGGGACAAATGAGGCACCACGGCATGAAAAGGAGAGGTGGGAAGTGAAACTCCTAAATGTAAGGGATTTGAAGAACAAAAGGTGCCCCAGCATGTAAAATATATAAGAAAAAGGTCATGAATTTGGGTCCCCATTGGTAAATAAAGGTGACAAAGAATATAAAGGGGTAGTTAATTTTTGGGTTATCCACCACTAATAAGAAAGCAAATGGAGAACAAAAAAGGGAGGAACACAAGAGTCTAAAGCCTTGCAATGTGAAAAGAATGCCTACATGAGGCAGAAGTAACCTTTCCAGAAACTTTATGAGACTCAATTTCTTTTCAGCTTTCTCTGAGAAGAGAAGAACGTCTCTAGCAGACAGTTTGTCTGTAGTTAGAAACAAAATGATTAAAAAATTCTTCTCAATTGCCAGGCTCAAGTCTGACTCCAGCATTATGTCAGTGGGGGCCTCACCACTGCTGCTAATGAGAGCTACTTTTGTTTCAAACAATCCCTTTCTGGATCCAGCTGATTTCCAGGCTAATACAATGGGGAAGGGGGGGGTTAAAGGTGGGGGGGGCTAATATCCTTTCCCACCCATTCTATTCCTGATGTCAATTCTTAAAATTCATCTGATAGCATAACAAGTACATTTTAAACAACCCAGAAAAAGGTTTCTTTCATCCTCCTGCCACCCCTCACCATGTAAGAATGAAACAGGTTAATTCTGTCTTGTTCTGGTGAGAAGGATCAGCTTTCTGTTTGACAAAAATGCTCCAAAGTGAGAAAATTAAAAAGAGTACCTGGACTTTCCTCATTTTGGTTGGCAATGACACACTGATCCGTCTGAAACCTTCTCATGACACTGTTCATGTAAATTAAGCCTGTCCACAGACCGATGAAAAAAGGTGATCTGTATCAAAGATCTATCTCTGAATACTATGAACACCTCTCTTTGCTTCCCACTAACTGTAGAGAAGGGTGTATTAGCTGCATGAGTTATTTTTGACCTTGACAATAGCAGTTTTTACCAGTTTCCATGCATATTTCTAAAACAAATTCATTTGCTTCATTGCTTCTAACTGCTTTGTAATACTCTCATTTTAAAGGTATAATGAATACCTTCAGTTTTTCCAGCAGTGTTGTTTCTTTCTTTCTATTTCAATATCATAAATACCATTTTTGGCTTGCAAATTAATAATGCATTTGAATTCTGCAGGTATTTTTTCCTGCAGAAAATTCCTGCATGGAATGTTCCGTGCTTTAATATATTTTTTGAATTGGGAAAAATGTAATTGCTTTTGATGGCCAAAAAGGTACCTTAGCCCTTGTAATATAATCAATTTGCCATTGCTGTAGTTGTTCACTCACAGCTGTGTGACAGCTGAGGTTTTTTTAATAGATGTGATTGTATCAACCATTTTACTGCTTACATTTTTTACAACAAAAAACATGAAGAACTACTGAATTTAATTTTCTATAGAGAAACACTTTTTTTGGTTTTTGAAGAAAGAATGGCAAGTAATACAAACACTTTTGAAAAAAAGAGCATAAGAATAAAGTGACAGAAAAAAATGAATGAGGGAAGCTGCCACTGAGCAAAGACATGGAGTTTTGCTAACATGTAATAGAACCTGTGAGTTTCCAGAATTCAGATTGATTTTAGGTCATAAATTTTGTTCCTGTTTGTCTCCAAAACATTAACGTTATGCAAAACAAACAAACAAACAAAAAGAAAACCCACAAAAAACAAACTACAACAAAAACAAACAAACAAAAAAACCCCTCTGTTCCTTGACACCTATTAAAGGTTTTTTCAGACTTTGAAAACAGCTAGAAATTGTAAAATCTGAATAAACATAACCAGGGAAAGCACCAGATTGTGCACATGGGATGAGGCAACCCCTCAATGTGTGTACAGACAGGGGAAGGAGACCAGTCATAGAAAGTGATTGTCCTGCTCTGCTCTGCACAAGGTGTGGTCCCACCTTGAATATTGTGTACAGTTTTGGCCATTAAAATATAAGAAAGTGCTATGAGAATAGCTATAGAGCTATTCAAAAGTTCAGAGGAGGGCAACAAAGATGCTGAAGGGCCTTGAAGTGAAGCCATATGAGGAGAAGCTGAGATCACTTGGTTTGTTCAGCCTGGAGAAGAGGAGACAGAGGAAAGACCTCCTCACAGCCTATAGCTCACTAGAAGAAATAAAGGGGTCAACAATGGTCCTTTCTCTCTTTTTCATCCAGAGAGCGGCTGGGCAATGGAACAGGCTCCCCAGGCAAGGGGCCACAGAACCACCATTCTGATAGAATTCAAGAAGGTTTGGACAATACTCTTGTGCACATGGTGTGGCTCTTGAGGACATCCTGTGCAAGGACAGGAAATCAATAAACCTTGTAGGTCCCTTGCAACTCGAAATATTCACTGATTCTATAAAATGGTTGTAGCAATCAAAATTATTCTTATTTGAAAATTTGGATTATGAAATTTCAGCAATTCCTACATAAAACACATGTGCCATCAGGAATAGCATATTTGATATGCTAAGTAAAGTATGAGCATGGTTTTATGGTTTCTTCATCTGTGCTGTTCTGGTTAACGTTTTGTTGGCTAAGAGTTATCTGACCTTAAAATGTGTCACCAGTTTAGACTTGGTTAGTATTTAGTATCATGTATGTTGGGACTGTCCATAATTAAAAAAGCAGTCATATCACCACTGCAGACATAGAGGAAAAAGACAAAAAAATAAAACTATGCTTTTGTTTCACTAACCCAACAAAGAAGTAGTTGAAGAAACAATTCAAGTTTCATTTGGAGCAGGATTTTCCCAGGATCTTCATTTGCTCGTGCTGCTCAGAACTGAGATCTGTAGAGGAGATTGCTTCCTGTCCTCCTACCCAGAGCATTTTCCATCACTGCAGTCAACAAGGCAGAATGCAGGTGAACCTGGGAATGAGGCAGACAGGGAAACAAACAAAAGAAGAAGGTGGCTGCTAACATTTTTTCAAACCATGATTTCTGCTTTTTTTTTTTTTTCCTATTTGTGTCACATTTTATTGTCACATTAACTTGGGGAATAACATCTAGAAACAACTTTTAATTCTCTTTGAAGAACTAAATGCAGCTGGACACATTCGTCTTTCAGGAGTGTAATCTTTTCTCAGTGAAGATGACAGATAACCTGAAATTGTAAGGTGACCTCTTGAAAGATGAAAGGATATGCGTTTCTATTTCATGCATTTTTTCTTGTCCTAATTAGTGGTGAGGCTTCACAAGATGACAGATATGATCTAACAAATCACAACTGTCAAAGGCTTCTCCTTTCTCTTTCATGTGCACTACCAACTGCTTTCTGACACCAAGCTCCATGCTGATTTTTCCCCATGCAGTGATTTCAGTGCTTATTTGACTACTCAGTTACTGATTCATCTTGCTAAACTGTCAAGATGTTAACCTGACAAGACAGAGAATTGTTTCATTTAACATTTATGAGTCCATTTGGCTTTACCTGAAAGCTGGGGCAAGTGCCAGAGCTGGTCCATCACAAGGGTCTAGGATGTACCTGTGAGAGTCAGTGAACAATTAAACCAATATAGTTACAGCAGGAAAATTTCACTTGCATGGTTTTCTTTTGTGTTTCTTTCTGTCCAGTAAATAACATACAATGTTTCTAGCTATCTCTTTTGACTGATATCTAGAGCCAAGCTGGTGACAATGTACAGTGGAAACAACAGCACTCATTTAATTCTTTGTGAGACATGAATTTGATCAATATTCCAGGTAGCTCATCTGTTAGAATAACATAAAATGAAAAAGAATCAATATAAGGTTATATATAAGTAGAAGAACAATGACAGATTTTTTTTTCTAACTGTTAACATAATACAGCAAAGGTATTTACTTATCTTGCTGTATATTAATTGATTAGTATTAATATTTTGTATGAGATAGCTTTATTCTCAATATAAATCAATTTTGACTGCAAGGACCACTTGCTGTTCAGTACTTCCTTGCCATGAGTCTATACTATAGTGTGTTACAGTATCATCAGATTGCAGGACAAGGACTTTTTGTTTTGACATGTTTCTCCTATTATTCTGTGCTTTTTATGCTAAGATTTTTCTGGCTGTTGACTCTGTGTGTGCACAGATGCATGAGAGATGGAGAAAGAGGGAGAAAGATGGTGAAGGAAGAGGAAAGGGAGCATACAGAAGGGACAGAGGGAGAGAAACATTACATCCAGGCAACAGCTAAAGAGCAGTGGGGTTCCCAAAGCCAGTGTGCTGCTACTTGGCTTGGCCATAAGGAAACTGGACATGATTAGTGGAGGTTAATTTTTCATTTGGGAAGGAAACTGCAAGTTAGGAGCTACCTGAGAGCTCAATATTTTATAATGCTGTGTGCTGAGAAGGAATGAAAAGAAATTTAAATATCAAAAATGCACAAGCAACCCTGCCTTTACCTGCCAAGACTGACATGTTGTTAGTTCCGTGGAGAAAGAATATTAAAATCTACCTGCTGCTTTTAATGAGTCCTGAGATGTTTTCTGCAAATCTGGGTATCAGATCAAGTGCTGACTAAATGAGTACTGACCATCAGAGCTACTGATTAAAGGCCTTTTTATTCATACTAGGTTGGTCTAAAGTAACACTGCATTTTGGAGACACTTCAATACTCCTTTACTCTAGCAACATTATACTAAATATAAATAGCTAATTTTAGCTTTGTGATTGTAAAGAAGTTTTCCTACTTTGCCAACCACTTAAATAATGTATGAATACAAGCACAGGAGAAAAAAAATCATGGTATCTTTCCTCACTATCAACTTTCAGGGAAAAGACATTCTCACCTGGTATGGTTCAGTTCAACTCATATTTCTAGTTTTGATGCTGAAGATTTTGAAAGTAAAAAAAAAAGAATTTTTGTCTCTCATTGTCTGTGTGACTGTGAAATGACAGAGTAAGAGACAGAGATGATACCTGTTAGGAAGAACAAGTACATGAATTGCTAAGACAAAATTATAAGGCAATTGGGGTATTATACCTGTAGTATTTACAGGCATACTACATGACCTTGTACCTCAGACCATTGACATAAAATTTGCTTGCATATTGACATAGTATTGGTTTAGTAGTGTAATTCACGTATTGTATAAAGAAATTAGTATGCCATCAACTGAAAAGTATACATTAGCATTCTCTCAATAATATATCTAGGGACAACCTTAAAAACACAGTAAAAGGCAGAATAAAAATTTTAAAAAAATGGTTTTGTACATGAAAGTAGCTGCTGATAGTGGAAATCTCCTCTCAGTGTAGGGTTACTGGTTTATGCACTTGGAAGGTCTTTTTCTTTTCAATTTTCTTAGGTACAAGAATGAATATTGCCTGCCAAGATGTAGACATTGATTTAGGATTTGTTCCAGCCCAGTTGTTGCCATAGAGCTGTGCTAGATCATACACACAACTATGACAATTTTTTACAGTGATCAGCAGACAAGGTGGATGAGTCGGTACATTTCACTGCTTCTCCAATTTCAGACCACCTATAAAGAACCGAGTAGTAAGTGTACATGAGTAAAAAAGAAAAGAGATGAGGGAAGAACATGGGAACAGGTAGACGTGTCACCCCTTATTCACACCCTGACATGCAGGCTTGGAGATGAAGGGTGAACAATCTGCCCATTTTGCAGCTGACAGAGCTGATATTCTTTTCCTTGAAAGAAATGCCACAAAGCACTGTCAGCTGTCTTTCTTCTTCTAATCAGTTCCCAAACTCTTAGACTTGAAGTCCCAGGGGAATTTTTTATTTTCTTTTCACTTTTTTTTTCTTCAGGCTTCCTCTTGTCTGCTCCTTCATGGACTTTTGCCATTTGCCTCAACTCTGGCCCATTGAAAGCACTGAGGATACTTTAATGTGACAATGAATCATCATATTAAAATATCTGTCATGCTGTTGGATTGCTGTAAAAATCAAAGATTAAAAACATATTTTCCGTGTTGTTCATTTCCAGTAAACTGATTCTGCTTTGAGAATTGTACTTTTAGTTATAGTTTGACAAAATTTACAGGAATTTTTATAGACAGATAATTTTTATGGACAGATAATATAGACGGAGAGTTTTAATTGTTTTGATTTTTGGAAGCAAAAGAAGAAGAAATAGTTCATGCAGCTAGAATTGATCTCAATTAGAGGCTGTTAAACTATAGCAAGAAGAGCATGAAGTGTTGGGTTTTTTTCTTTAATTGATGCCTCCAGAAAAACTATGACATTGGAAACAGCAGGATTCAGCCTTAAAACTACATTGTGCATTGGTACATCAATTTCATAAATTCTGCCCTACCTTCTCCTTCTGTTTCCTTTTCCCTTTCTTTTTTGGCTCATATGGCATAAAACTGACTTTGCTGTTACTGACTTTGCTGCAGTAAAAAAGGTCTAGCTGAGAACCTCTTGATTCTGTAGTTTTTAACCAAAGAGTGGTTGAGATATCTCCACCTCTCACCTTGCTTGGGATAAGAAAGTTCAGCGCCAGCTCATACAGGAAGGACTGAAATGCATAAATTTCTGTTACAGGTTTCCCAGATGCAATTAAAGGAAATTTCTCATTTCACAATCTTCTACACAAACTCTTTGCTAATTTCTTTGTTAACTTACAGCTATATG
>VYXD01014629.1:179859-200135 GCA_013397195.1 Hylia prasina
TTGTTAGATCAACACTAACGCAAGGAAAAGTCCTTCTTAGTCTTCTGCGTTTACTTCACTTTTCACCATACTGTGTCATGTATGTTCATACGACAAAAAACTGATCATGGATTGGTAGTTAGGCAGACTGTACACAACAGAATTTAACAAAATTTGTGAAAACTAACTTTATTCTTGTCTCTCACTGTGAATTTTTAATAGTTCTTTTAAACTACTAGAAGTTTGGTAGAATAGCAACATTCAAATCCATGAATAATATATATTATTTATTATCAAGTTTAAATGTTTAATTCTTACACATTNAATAACCGCCATAGAGGTATTTGTCTAGTAAGGAAAGAGCTTTGTTTCAGTCCTATGCAACATTTCCTACCTGATTTCATTTTTCCCTGTTTAATAAGGGCCATGAAGTGGCATAAATTAATGCCGTGAAATTTGCAGGGGAATATATCTGGTGTTTGAAAGAATGGAGTCAAAGGAAGCATTGCACTCTGGTCTTGTTATTTGACTCACATTTTAACTTTTCTTACAACAGCCAAATTAAGGAAAAAAAATAAACAAAAAATCCCAAACCAAATCAGAAATATTCAGTACATTTAGCCCTAAATTATATTCTTATGCTCCATCTTATACTAAATATTCGTTGCTTTACCTGAATATCACATAATCTGGTGACATCATTGTTTGCCAATTAAATGTTTTATGGATAGAGGATAAGAAGCAAGTGAAATGCCAACAATATTTGCATTCTATTTCTGCATTAACATTGGAATATTTTTATATTTCACATAATCTCCCATGTTCAAGCAGAATGTTTCTTCCATTTTTATTGTGGTCAGTATTGTACATGTTATCTGTGGGAATAACTGTCATAAAATTAGAGCAACACCTCTAATAATAACTGCTATGTATGTAATATGGATACCACAGTGATTAATTATATTTTGCAGCCAAGGTCTGCTTCCTTTTAATTGCCATTTGGGGTAATTTCATCCCACCTTAAAGACAATCATTTATCCATAATAATATCTGTAAATCTAGTTATGAACACACTGCAGTAGCTTTCCTGAATCTGTAATACCCCTTTGTAGCAAACCTTTGCCTGTGGTAGTAGCTAACTTTGTTACGGCCCAAACTAGACAGGTAGTAGTATATTCAAGAATAAGTACTGTAATGTTAGGTCTTATCTTTCCAAATGAGGTAATATTGAGGTAATATAGCCTGACATGAAGATCAGGAATATATTCTGCTGTCTTCAGAGCATATTCAGATATGCTGATTTTTTTCATCAAAGTACTGAAGGATCAGTAAGCCAGATCTGGACTGATATAGTTTGGTTTGCAATCTTGCAGGAAGATTTCCTAGCTGTCTGTACATCTGATATTTGTATGGCATTTTAAGGTCATCCGTGTTTTATTGAATTTGGAATTCTTAGCGTGTGTATTCCTTTCCACTGTCCTGCCTTCTGTTGCTCTTTTTAGTTAATTTAGATAGACTTACCAGGCTATTCACTCAGAATTTAGAAGCAGGCGCTGTCTCTACTGTTGGGTTATTCTTCTGCTTTGCTTGATAAATGTTTGCTGTCATGGCTCAATAAGGTATGAGCTGTAGTCTGTTAATTCTGGCAGTTTATATTTCCTGAGGATGCTTGGCTTGCCCTTCCAAAAATTCTCCTGATTCCACTTTATTTAGTTACTTTTATTAATTTCTTGAATAATTCTGTGATCAACCATGTGGCCATTATTAACATTGGTTGGACACATAGTTGAATGCAAAATTTTTATTAAGTTGAAGAGAGGGAAATTTGATTTAGGTTTTTTCAATTAACTTGACAGACGCATAGATAGCACTAGATGGATAGATTAAAATAATAAAAAAAATTACTTGCATAGACATATTGTAATTAGTATTTGAAGTTTGCACCTGATGAGGTTTTTTTCACATAAACAGACCTAGTTTTTCTCAATTTGATGTAGGGACATCTGCATCTGAGATTTTAGTTTTTAAAAAGTACATGAAACAAACAGAAGAAATATGAAGTGACTCATTAATCGAGGTACAGCAGTTTGACAAAGTCCATTGTTATTAATAATTCCCATTAGAAAGGGAAATTGACCTATTTTCCTTTGTCACTTTTAATTGTAAATATATATCTATGTATTTATAAAACTCAGGAGGCCTAAGTACATTTAGTTGAAGTTGTGCAGCATAGCTTGATGAAAGATTTTCCTGCTTAGGTATTTGTTACTTGATTGTTTTACTCCTGTTATACGAAGAATAAGATGTCTCCTTATGCTTTTCCCAGGTCACTTAAAACATCTTTTTGGTTAAAATAATTCAAGCCTTGTTCATCTTTTTGCCAATATATGTTCTTTGGGCCTAGCATAAAATCCCATTTCTTTGTTCAGAATCTTTGTCATTAACATCTTTTTTTGGAGAGAGGGAAATGCATCAGGAAGCATCATTATCTGTTCTGTCTTGTATATTTAATTTCTGTGTTTAGGCAATCAAATATCTTGTTCTTTTTGCTGCAGGTGTGCACAGAAGCACGTGCTTTCAATGGCCTTTGAACAGTAACCAGTTGTAACATTTCTTTACAGTTTTATTAATTAGCTATTTTGTTCAGCACATCATTCTTAGACTGACTTTTTCTTCATGGGCTGTGTGAGAAAAAATAAAGGGAGCTTTGATTATAAAAGGTTTGTGGTTGATAGCCATAGTCTATTTTTTAAAATGCCATGCTGCACAACTCGAAGCTTTTGACATTTGCTGCAGTTCACTCCAGGGAATGGGTCATATAGTTAAAAGGGTTGGACAAAATGGAGTTATAGACAAAGTTAGGAGTGAAACAAAGACAATTAAAGATCTGAATGTTCTAAATGAAATCCTGTGTGGTGTGAGTCAAATTACCTTTTTTTTTGGTAAGCATAGTTTTATGGGATAGAGAGCAAAAGGCTGTTGTCTGCTCAATATGTTACCTGGATAACCTTTCAGGATATCTTCACTCAGCCCCAAATAAACTTTTAGCACTTGGTACAAACCTATACATCCAGCCACATGACAAGTGTCTGCAACCAAAACAGTGCATCATGTATAGTAAAAGGAGATGAATGTATAAAAAACAGTGACAAAAATATCCTCTGCAGCAGTAGGATGATGATAAGCTTATTGTGTTCAGAAACCAAAGACTTCTCATTTCAAATTCAATACTCTTTAATGTTTTGGACCAAACCAAGGATTAGCAGCCAAGTGATGAAAAGAGTTCTGTTTGGACACACTACTAGAAATTATTTAGAAAACTGTCAAGTTTAATGTACTGAAATATAATAATGGAAGTGAAGTTCTGTTTTTCTTGCACGTTATAGTGATCATAAACTAGAGATGGGAAAAAGGGGCATAGAAAGAGGGAAACAAACCATTTATGATACTCTTGATGAGCATCAAAAAATTCTAATTTGGCAGCTACATTTTAAGACAAAATAAGGAAGAAATACTTTTCTTTTCATGCCTCAGAAGTTCACAAGGTACTTTGCTCTAGCTTCTGCCTTGTAAATGAAAGATAAGAGGAAAGACAGCAAAACAGGAATCCACATTGCTGATTCTGTCTAGGAAGTTGATTGAGGCCAACAAGAATTTGCAGATTGTGTTGCTAAAGATAGATGTCCATCTCACTCATTTGTATCAAGCTTTTGATTCCTGGGGAATTTCACCTTCTACTTTTGATAGTTTCTATATTATTCTTGCAGAATAATTCTTTCGCAAGAAGAACCTATTACTCTGTGCTTCACTGATACAGAGATACAGCTGTCCAAACTTTAACTTTCTAGTAACAGAGTTAAAATAGGACAAAAGTAGAATTTGCTCATGTAAGTCAAAGTGTGTACTCTGTCAATAGCACATCTGTATAGCTGTCTTTGGGGACAAGAAAAATCTTTTGCACTAACATACATACACTGCTTTCCCATGGAGAGTCAGAAAAGCATAATGAAATTACACTGCAATGCGATTTTTTATAACATATTAAAAAATAAAGTGTAACTGTACATATAAGGAACTAATTGAACAGATGATCTGGGTGAAGTAGCTGAGTCAGTCAAGTAAGGCGTAAGTACAGTTAATTTGCACTAAAATGGTGCGATTGATGGATGACTCTGAGGTCTCTTTGGACTGTATTTTTCTCTGAGTCAACCAAAATGAAAAAAAAAAATCCCTTTCAAAAGGATATTCTCAACTGGAGAAATACTGGAATAATCCAGAAAGTGTTTTAATTGGAGAATTTACTATAACATATTTATCTCTTAAAGATGAGGGTGAGAATTGCAGTAGTCCTCACATTTTCTGTGTACTAAAATTGTGATTCTGCTTGTGTATACATAGCTATAAAAAGTAGCATATTGTAAATGGAGAAACCATCCAAACCTAGTCAGTGGAATTTGGATTGTCTCCATTTTTTCTCTTGCTTGAAATTCTTGTGCAAATGAAGCATTTGCTTTAGAAAACACCTTTGGCAAAACTTGTAAACATGAAGATTAAAGGAATAACAGAAATAAATACAAAATAATCATTCTTTGAAACAATAGTAATAAGAATATAAAGAAACAAGATAATCCCCTAAATTATTTAACACTAATCTTATTTTGTGCAATGAACTAGAGACTATTTTGTGCAGAGAAGATGTTAATGTAGTATTTATGCATGCTGAGACGTTTCAGAAGTCTTCATTGTCTTCATTTTCTAAAATTCCATGCAGATTGAATTTTCTTAATAGTTGTCCTTTATGTGCAGTGTATACCAATCCAGATCAAGACTGGATAAGATCTGCCCTTCTATCAGGTGTTCTGATGATAACACTGACTTTATTAGACTTGCATGAGCAGAAAAAAGATGGCAAGAGATGCTAGATATCGGAGATTTTCACTGGATCACAGACAGGCTTGTCTTTCCAGGATAGATTGGCTGCACTATTTCCGGTTACAGCTCAGCCATTTGGACAATTTTAAATTAAGAAAGAACTGAGAATAATAAAAGTCTTCTTCTCTTGGATCCTATTCTATTTACTTTTTCCCAAGCATGACAAATTTCAGGAACTTATGGTGCAAACCAGCAACACATGACAATGTCGCCACAGCTGGGACAGTCTCTGTACCTCACCTTACAAATAACCCTTAAGAACCATGCAATAAATTTATTAGGATGGTCATAGTAGTCCATATGACTCAGTTTTCTGGTTGTATGCTGTCAGAATCTTATAAGAACAGATTGACATTTCAGAGGTGTAATGTTTTCACCTGGATTTAGCACCTTCCTCAGCCATGAATCCATCATCAAATGTCATCTGGCCCTTTAACAGACTTACAGTTTTTAACTTAAGCAATTCCTTAAATGTCATTCTGATGTGTTTTATCAGTTTTCTTTTCTCAATGAGGCACTTTGTGTAAAACTATCAGTTGCTATAAAAATATAATTTCTTTTCCTGTGATACAAGCATACAAAATCCTATAAAATCTCCTTAGCCCCAAGAGCAGAACTATCCTGGCTGTTTTAAGCTGGTCAGCAGATTAATTCCACTCAGCACAGTTCTCTCCTGATAAAAAATTTTAATCTAATTTTTCACATCTATGAAATACATGTTTAAAAAGTTCTCTTTGCTGGATCACGTCTGTGTATATTGCCATGAAAATATTCATGTGAATATACATACATATATATATGCAATGAGACTTCATATATGTTTGTCATGTAGGTATTAATGTGTATGTATATTTAGTTCAAGTCCAGTCTGCACAGCTTTATAAAGGTTTACATATAGCTAGTATAAGTGAAAATAGCAATTGCAAATAGTAAGAGTGATATCATGACACATTTTCTTTTGCCACTAATTCACATATGTGCTCATGTAACGATAATCATGGTAAAGACTGTAGTTTTTATTTTTATGAGGTCTGCACAGATGTTTCTTGAAGTTGCTATTCTCGTTCAAAGTTATCACTTTTTATAAACAAAGAGGCAAATGTGACCTTTTTAAAGGAATACCATTCTGGATTTTTTTTGATCATTAGCAGACTTTTCTGGATTTGGAACATGGACCCTCTATGTACTCCATCAATACAGTAGTTGTTATGGATCAATTAATGGATTCCTTTGGTGTTGATTAACCTTCTGTATATATTCATGAATCTTCTTTGACACTGGTGTCACAATATAGGTCACTTTGGCTAGCATAGAAATCCTAAAAGCTCCACAAGCACTGATGAGAGCTCATTATTTGCCACAGCCTTGCAGATGCGGGATGTCAAAAAGGAAATATAGAAATTTATGCACCGTGGTTATGTAAAAGAGCTGCATTGTGCTACATGTTACTAAAAGTAAAAAAGATTCCCCAGAAGTTTGTGAATGTGTGTGTCTGCTTTCTAAATTCATATTCTAAAATCTGGTTATCCTTGACCCCCATAGCCATTTTGATTAGGAACGTTCATCTTTATTTGGGTCTGTTGTGAATAAAGAATGAAATGCAGTAATAAGTACTATTTTTGTTTTTAAACAGAACATTAAACTTACATTCATTACCCTCCTACTGTGAAACGAAAAAGTGTAACCCAATTATCTTCAAAAATTAGACTCAATTTGTCCTGTTTCTTGGCCTTGTTTGGAGATTCCGTGTAATTGGCAGATATTGATCAGTCTTCATGTCTCTACAAATTTGAAAAATATAACATTACTTCTCCATTTAGTGGCTTAGAATGGAAATCATGAAGAGATATGTTTGAAGATTTCTGTACTGAATTAGATACTGGGTCAAAAATAGAATTAAATTTTTGATTCAGTTTATGTGAGATTCAGTTTATGTATTTTTAGGGGAGTACTTTACTCCCCTAAAGTACTGTTTCTTAGTACTTTAGTCTTTTTTCTTGAGAGTGGGGGAGCTGTTAGGTTTTGTTTGTTTGCTTTTTAAATACAAACACAAAACCCGCAAGTGTCAGAAATATTATACCAACATACATATTTCTATTAAAAATGTTTATACATTGTTATAAAGTAGCAGTAATTTGTCTTTGAGCAGCCTGATCTTGCCTGGCCCTACACTGATTGAACCTCCATAAGCATGAAAATTGGCTGCATTTCTATCATTCTTTCACGTCTGTTTGGATATCCTGTGAAGCATGTTTCAAATTTCAATCCTTTGCCTAGTCTGTCACCCCAAACTAACTTAATTGCGTAGAGAATTTTGGCAAGCACAGCAGAGGTATTACTTTGTGGACAAAAGAATGCCAAAGCTGCTTTACTACTTTTTTAGTGTTTAGCTAAGCACGTTCAACACATTTGTTTAAGAATCTTAAAAAGTTCATGCATTTCCATATTACTTAAAAGAATCTATATGTCTTATTCATTGCATTCAGGGCACGTCAATGCAATAGAGAGAGTGGGATAAGAAATCTATTAGCATTTAACTAGAGAATGCTGGACAAAATAACACACCTGACTGCTGGTTGTAACAGAACTATCACCCTTAATTCAGAGTGGAAATATTTATGAAAGGTTCTTGAGGTTTGCATTTGAATTTGGGTTCCATTTTGTGTCTTTTTTGTTATGGGTTTCCTCTGCTCCTATATATAATATTTTTCCTTAAACACCTTCAAGCACTTAGTATTCCTGAGCCTTCATTTAACCTCAATTATTTCTCTTTTTTTTTAGCAATGAGTGGTTTTTGCCAAAAACTATTGCTGGTTATTTCTGCTTTAATACAGTAATCCGGGTTTTTAAAACTCTCTTGTGGCCATTGCAATCTTTCTCAGGTATACTCTTTACCCTTTGGTCTAGCTGTTCTTTGCTTCTGTATATGAGAGGCATTTAATTAATTTCCTTGTATACTCATTCCTTATACTTCTATGATGCAGAATTACAAGTTGCCTTCTTCTAGTTGTCACCATGCCTCAGTTTACTGACGCCTTAATTGGCGGGCTCATGCAAGTTCATGATCATCTTCTCATCTTCTTTTCCCACATATCATTTCTTAGAGAAGCAGAATCTCAGACAGGTTTGCTGTAAAATTCCTTCTGTGGTCCCATAAAACACTTTTCACTTACTTGTAGATACAGGAACTTGCTTATGATAAGCAAACATTTAGTAAGCTTGTTGTATTTCAAAGATTGGGATCATTGTTTTGTGTGGTTTCAAAAGTCATCTGTGTGTCTAAAATTTAATGATCCAGAAATGAAATAGAACTTCTTTTTTTTTTTTTTTTTTTTTTCCAGACATCAAATTAGCTATAGGTTGGTTTACTGTAACACATGAACGTTTAAACCAAAAAAAGAAGTAGTAATAAGTGAGATAAACAATGTGCAGGGATATATTTTTTTGAAAATGTTACCTGATTTTGTAAAAGGTGTGTGGATGCAGCCTGATAACTTTGTGAATACAGTTTTTTCTTTAGTTATGTCTCTTTTCCTTCAGATCTTGTTCCTAGTATTAAATTAGAACTGTCTTCTGTTTTCAGTTAGATTATTATGAAGGTTTGAAATGGTTAATTAATTACACAGAATTGTACTCTACTTTGAATCTGAATCAATGTCATTTTGTCTTCCTAAACTCAGCCTGTGAATTTTGAACAACAGCCATCTTTACCTCTCCTAAGAGGACCTGGACAATGTGTGGCACAGAGCTTGGTAATAGAATGAAGTTATGTCCAGATAGCATTCTTTCTCTTTCTTTTTCTGGCTGGATTTTCACTGGAGTGGACCATCCTTAGCATTGTGGTAACTGGGTTTTGATAGCCAGTGGTTAGAACAGCATAAAGCTACAGAAGCCTGAGGTCCCAAGCCAGAGAACTCTGAGCTTTGCAGTCTTTAGCATCAGTACCAAAAAACAGTTACCTAAGTGTCTGTACATTAACTGCTTTTATTGAGACTCACAACACTTTTGTACTTTCATTTCTGTAGTACTAAACACATTGTTTGGACTTTGAGTCAGGTGCAGACTATGCTGCAAGACTGGGGTTTTGCCTGGAATTTGATTTCTGCCAAAAAACCCCAAACAATGCCACCCTGCTGTTTCTTCCATAATGTTATTAATCTCCTGAGAAATGGGTAGTTTATGGATTGTAACACTGCAGGACAATTCAGGATGGTGGAGACTTCCAGGGGGCTTCTAATCCAACACTCTGCCCCTAGCAGACTCAGATGTGGATCAGTCCAAATTGCTCAAGGCTTTATTCTGTGGCAGCCAGAAACCTTCTCCAATGCCTAGGACAGAGCTGCCCTTTATACCTGCCCCTGTCCCACTGGATTCTTCACCCCACCACCTGTACAGAAGGTCTGTCCTGATGCCTATGGAACTGTCTGCTGCCCCAGTTTGGTGCCCCCTGCAAACAGGCGGGGTGCACTTGGTCCCTTTTCCAGGTCACAGATAGAGATGTTACAAAGGACCAACTGCAGGGCAGCCCCTGTGGGATCCCACAGGGCAGTAGCCTCCAGAAAGGTATGACCCAGTGGCCATCCCATTTGAGCCTAACCACTCAATCCATATTTCCCCCCTGCTGGGTCATGCACCCCATATCCAGCTTGGCGACAGGGACATTATGGGAAGGTGTTGGAAGGTGTTAGGTTGACCTTGCTGAGGTCAACCTAAATTATAGCTCCTGCTTTCTCCATGTCCACAAATTCAGTCATTTTATAACAGAAGGTATCCAGCTGGTTTGTACATGAGTCACTCTTGGTCAAACTACTACAGCAATTCCCCATCACCTTTTTCTCCTTCATATTCCAAAATGTGCTTCTAAAGAACCAACTCCATGATTGTCCCAGGGATCAAAGTAAAGCTTGTAGTTATCCAGATTACTTTTTCCCTATAGACAGAGATCTCACACAATCTCCAAGACTTTTCTTGAAGTATGGCCTTCCAAGAACATCAGCTAGCTTCTTTAGCACAGCTGAATGCAACCTATTAGTTTATTTAGGGCTCACAGCAATTGTGGACTCATCCTCCTCTGGTCATTTTCTTTGCTCTTGAATCCTATCCTCAAGTACCGAGAAAGCCCTCTTTAGTGAATATTGAGACAGAAGTCATTCCTGATTTAAGCCAAGCTCATCTGCCTCTGTATGAGAGCCCTATGTGTTTGTGCCACCACAGTGAGAACCATTGTCATCTTGTTCTATTCCCTGTCTACCTTTACTGTAAGTTTTTACTCATCCACTGCTTACTTCAGTTACTTTTCCCTCCCAATCTTAGGGACTGTGGTTTTGTTTCCACCCCTGCACAGTTGTGTGCCTGCCCTGGGGTGGGAGCCTGACAGCCTGAAACTATCCTGTGGTCTCTTTTGCTCCCATTTCCAAGCACCCTTTTCTTTCAGTTCTAAGCATCATTTATTTACTAGTCTGTGGGTTGTCAACTCTCTTCCCCATTACTTCTGTTTAAAAGACTTCTCAGTGCGATTTAATCTTTCCATAGAGATCACACTTTCCGCATTAATAATACCAGGGAGAGATTTTGTGTTTATATCATTGCTTCCCTCCTACCAGGGGATATTGTTCCCATCTGAAGTCTTGCCTATGGCTTTTGAAGTCACCATGACACCCTGTGTATGGCAGCACTATTTCGATTTTAGAGCAGATGTACACTTAGTAGACAAATGATTATGACTGGTTGTTTATAGCTGATAAGGCCTGACAATCATTTCCTGAAAACATTCTGATTCTGTCATATTTTTCTGATTATAATCTTGAAACTCTTAAACCTATCATTGCTGTATGAATTTCTAGTACATTCTGTAGGTGTTTGTATTTATAATCTCCTATCTGGAAGTTGATTTTTATAGTTAAACATTTTTATTTCTTTACTTTTTTTCCTCATGAAATAGAATATTTATATGTGTAAGTTCTTATTAAGAATTTATATGTATAAATTTAAGCTCGTATGAATAATTTTAATGGTTTTGTAGTTAAAATTGTGCCCATTGCCATGATATTCTCATTTTTTCCATATATATATTCATGCACAGAGCTTTCTTGCATACACAGAAAATCTCATGAACAGGTGTAATGAGTTAATTCTCAATATATAGCCAAGCTGGAGACTAAAATTTTAATTTTACAACTATATTTACAGAAATACAGTGTCAGGTATTACAATTAAAGATTTTCAGTACCTTGGTACATCAGACAATTTTTGAGTTAAATCTCCTGCCTTACTCAAAGACTGCCAGTAGAAATCATTCTAGTCATCTAGCTGTCCCTACAAAATTAGCATGTTCTTCATGCTTGTTTTTTAGGTCAGCAGTTTCAGAACATGTTGAACATTTCAGACTTTGGTCAGGTGGCCATTTTTAATAGCATGTCAAAATTATTCCATCATAACCTGTGGAACCTCAGTGGGCTTTGGCATGAACAAAATGCTTTTAGTGAAAACTTGAGTTGTTTTAAAGGCAATTCCAATTTTTCTTTCTCACTTTGACATTACAGTTGCACTAAAGGACCAGAAGGAAGGATTTTCAGATACCATTTTTGATTTTAATGGCTATGTCTTCAGCTAAGTCAGAAAGATCTCTTAGAGTTAAATCCCTGACAGTGAAGATTATACTCATAATGCTGGAATCAACTTCCAGCTGAAGTAATCACATGAGTTGATGTTGGCAAAGAACATGCTTTTGTGAGTTTATGGGTTTGAGCTCAGTCTCCACATTGTCTTACTGACTTGCAGAAATTTTCACCTACATTCACACACACACTCACAATTACAGACAAGACTTGCTGAAAAGCCATTTGTACCCTAAAAGTATAATAGCCAGAATGTGGAATAGGAGGATGTGTTCCTGCTCATAAGAAGAGGATAAAGATTCATTGTTGGAAGATTGCTGAGATGAAGATGTCTGAAATATATATTTTTAATATATATATATTTATATAAAATGTAAGTAGTTTGTTAACAGGTGAAAAATACCTAGAATTATTTCCAGTTCTAATAGTGTTCTGTCACTATTATCAATTTTTTCATGAACGGAACTTATTTCAGGCAATAAATTGCTCCCACACTCTCTGTTATAAGTATTCCTCTAGGTGTCCTGTACTCAAACATGTTTTTATGGCCCCATAGGAATTATATTTCTGTTACTTGGCTGAATGCATAGATCAGCTCCTTGAATCATGCTCTCTGTGTGAATTATGAATTGAGAACTTCCCTTCTGCTTTATTTGCTGAAAAGGGCAGCCATTCCTTTTGATAACAATTCCTGTGAGCCAGCAGAAATCTGCAGAACGTGATTACAGATAGAATGAAAACAATGGGACTTGATTAAAAAAAAAAAAAAGACTGAATAATATTAGTAATAAGTTGCACTAAAACCCGTAATAGTTCTCATTAGGGAACTATGCATAGTGTTAGATGAGTTAGCCAAGTTTTTCCTTCTGCAAGATATTGTAAGTTTTGGCACAGTCATCTTCCATCCCTTTTGCCCTCTATATATGAGATGGTCTACAGTATTTAGATGAAAACATACATCCATGTGTGTAACACAGAGGTGTTAGATCAAAACACTGCAGTTACATGAAATGGAGCAAGGGACTTTAGTAACCTGGAGCTGCAGAAAGGGCCAATCGCCTTTGCAGGTTTCACCTATATCAATCCTTCCTTTCTAAAGCTATCTGTTCTGGAGGATTAACTTCTACATCTTCCTTCAGTTTCCATTAGTTTTCTGGCTCTGCTTCTCACCAGACCCCTCCATTGGCTGACACAGTTTGCTAGTCTTTTAGAAAACTAATCCAGCTGTACTTCTCAGAGGACTTTATCCACCAAAGTTGCTAACAGGCTGTCCAGCTGTAGGAAGGTCTGTGGAAGGAGTGCCCGGCTGGGAACACTGGGGAGCAGAAAAGGAGGATAAGGATCGAAGAGCAAATTGATCCTTCCCCATGCAAGTAGCTGTGAGCTGATAGCCTTCTCCTGATAGGCACAGTGGGTTGGCTGGTACATGTGCAGCACAGCCTGCTGCACCCATACCTCCCCCAGTGAAGAGGACATTGCCAAGTGGTTTGCATGGCAACAGGCAAATCCATATTTAAATTTTATGTCATGCTGGGATATAGTACCTGTGTTTTGGTCTAATAGCCAGACTTGAATAACATGATACACACTTAAGACTTGTGCATGTTCTGTACATCAAGTATCAGGCAGAATTGCCAACTGTGTGTGCTTATTCCTTCCTGGGGTGAACTGAGGTTGTATATATCCTCCTGCAAAACAATCCTGCAGTTGAGGACTGAGGCCAAAAAAAAATAAATTAAAAAAAAAAAAAAGTTATATGCTACAATAAATATTTAGGACTGATACCACATTGCCTTTACTTTCCTACTTAATTCTTTCTGGGGGGTCATTCTCCTGTGCATTTTTTTGTCTTTCTTCCTATGACCTATTTGTGTGTATTGTTTTGCAGAGTGAGGAAACATGGCTCTACTTTTAGTTCCACAGGGAATATACAGGAGCACGATATTTTCTTTTTCTCATAAGCACCTTTTCTTACTCAAAATAACTTCTTTTCATTATTTATAATCTGTCATAAATGCATAAAGCGCCTCACAAAACAAAGAAGGCAAAATCTTTGCACTTTGAAGAACATTATTCTATGACCTCCAGCAAGCTACAGAAAAGAAACAAAGGCATTGTTAAGAGTCTAGCACTGTAATCCTACAACAGGAAGTTTAGTGTGAACTATGTCATTCTTTTAAATGAGCCGAAAATTAGCTCCTGAAGACTTTATAGAATGAAACTCAGAAGTAAAGTTTTGTTTCTTGGGGTTTTCTTAGGAACTGTGTAACAGGATTGTTTGAGAGCTAAAATAAATTATGGATGCTAGCATTTTGGCAGACTAGGCTGGCTTCATCGAAAGTTGTCTGTATAATTACAGATGCATTTAAATATGCAGACAGTCCTTTATAGTTACCTTGATACTCTGTTTCTGGTAGGCGTAAGTTCTTAGCATTTTTGTGAGCCAGTCCTAAAAGCTGGTTTTCCGTTCCATTTTCCATCTTAATCTTGCTAAGACACCTAGGGAAACCAGAACATGTATAGTTAGTTTCTAAGAACTCAGAGATTTAGGAGGATTTTAAAATGTGTAATGTGTATGGGTAGACACATACAGAAAACAAAAATTAAATGGTTTTGCATAATTTTGCATGAATTTATCTGCATTGAAAATAGTTACATTAATCTGAGATACAGAAAGGGAAGTGACTGAAGAGACCTATGAGGTGTTTCAAGCCCTGGCTGGATAGTAACCTAGTCTGACCCCATAGTTGAGCCTGCTTTGGACAATGGATTGTACTGAAGACCTCATATGAGACCTCACATACAAGAATAAAAAAACCCTAAAATACATGCCAATACACAGGATAAAAAGGACTGAATCTCCAAGCATAACTCTACAAAAAGAATTTCACTATCCAGCCTCACCTCCTTGACTGGTAAAATCATTGAGCAAATCCTTCTGGAAATTATGCTCAGGTATGTGATCAAACACATCCAACATATTTTCAGCAAGAGCATATTCTGCCTGACCAGGCAACTGGCCTTTAATAATGGAATGATTACATCAGTGGGCAAGAGAAGAGCTACAGATGTCATCTACCTTGCTTCTGCAAGGTGTTCCTTATGAGTTAGTCCCCCATAAGATTCCTGCCACTGAACTGCAGATAGGAGTTTGATGAATAGAATGTTAACTGGATGAGGAATTAGCTGAACAGTCATGTCCAAAGAGTTACTGTCAATGACAAAGAGTTACTGAGTCAATGTCTCAGTGTCCAAGTGGAAATTAGTAATGAGTGATGTCTCTCAAGGGTCTACAGAAGGACCTATACCATCAACATGTTCTTCAGGACATAGTGTGATTGAATGTTCCCCCCAAAATTTTCAGAAGGCTCCAAGAGGATGCTCAACATGCTGGAGGGAAGGGATACTATTCAGAGGACCCTGACAGGCTCTCAAATAGAGTACCTGTGCAGATCTCTTGAAGTTCAACAAGGGAAAGTGCAATGTCCTGCCCCTGGGTCAGGGTAACCCCAGTATTGGTATGGGCTGAGGGATGAACGGACCGGGAGTGGCGCTGCTGAGAGTGACTTGGGAGTGGTGAAAAGCTGGAAATGACCCAGCCATGAGCACTCCCAGCCCAGAGAGCCAAATGTGTCCTGGGCTGCATCCAAAGCAGTGTGGGCAGCAGGAGAGGGAGGGCATTCTGCCCTCCTGCTCTGCTCTACTGAGACCCTATTGGAACCCTGCATCCAGCTCTGGGGTCCCAGTGCAGGAAAGACCCAGTCCAGTTGAAGGGGCGTGGAAATAATGATCAGAGAGCTGAAGGAACTCTTCCGTGAGAACAGTTTGGAAGAGTTGGATGATCAACCATGGAGAAGAGGAAGCTCCAGGAAAACTTGATTGCAGCCTTTCAGTACTTAAAGGGGATTTATAGGAAATTAATATCAAAGAACAACCATGCATCAGGACTACCTCTTGGTCTTCATTTTTCTTCCTTTGTTCGGTAAGACGTTAACAGAAAAATTGTACTTGTTTGAGCTTCTCCCTCCTCAACGGCAGATATAAAAAAAATGGGAAGGAAACTGGAGGCAAGGGAGGGAAGCTGTATATTATGGTGTGGGTATATATGTCAGCTTTCTGGACTGGCCTCAGTAATACCTTAAATCTTCCCAAATCAAACAGGTTCTAGAAAGTGCAAATGGCACTGTTTCCTAGAAAGCCACTATGAATAAAAATGCAATCAGTGACTCTCACTGTTCTTTATTCAGAAAGAAATATATTACACATTTCATGTATTTTTTTTTAATAAAAAACTTCTTTATAAGTTAACTTGAACATCTTTTAAATATATGTAATTTTCCCTGCAATAGATACCACAGTTCTAATACAAAATATCTTAACTACACAGCAATCATTTTATATAGATCTACATGTTTTGTAGACAATGATCTCAGACAGAATTCTGTTGCTTATTATGATGCCAAAGAAGCATATTCTTAAAACTGTGGAAAGAAATTGAATCTCTGAGTTCTTTTTGCAAACACACAGTAAAAAATTAATTAATCAATTAATTAATTAATTAAATTTTTTTGCTTCCTATTAAAATGTTTTCAGAAAGGTTTCTTTATTTTGGCATATTCGGGGCTTTCAAGCATGATTGGAATTCTGCACGGCATCATAGTTCTGATTTGCATGTCCTCTTAGAGACACTATTCAACTGTAAATTAATTATGGAAAATAATGGGATTCTATAATTAAGATTTGGCAAAATTCAGTAAGATTATTTTCTATTGTATTTTAAACATTTTTCATATTGAATTAATATGCGTGAAAAAGAGAGCTCTATTTTTGTGTACCTAAATTTCTGAATTATTCATAAACTGCTAATAAGCTCCTGAAGTGTCTAGTTACACTGTGACTGAAAAATATAACTCTAAAAAGTTACTAATTTCTTACTTAAGTGTTTTGCTTCATATCATAATTGATATGAATCAGAACCAGCACTGTTTGTTAGGTCTTATTAGGATGGAAAGATAGTCTTGACTGTCGATTGTCAATCACTGACTTTCAGCTCACTTCTTATCCTTCTGTGCAATGTGGGGAAGCCAATCAGAGTTTTCAGACTTGCTAACTGTAAAGTAAAAGAATATAGCAAAAAGAGGATGACTGTGTTTTGCCTAAATCATTACATGTTGATGGAACTATGTTTATTAATGACAGGAAAATAATGCACAATGTAATTTTGTAAAATTAATTATTGTTTTTGTTTAAAACACAGATGTCTGAGACATAGTGGAAGTATTATTAGCTTTTCAGATGTAGCAATAGAAAATACAGCAGCAGCATAAAACCACTTATTTTTACTTATGCAAATGTTGAGCATATGGCCTCGCTTCTTCTCTGTGCTGGTTACATGCTTTCTGGGTTTGACACTGTTCAGGTATAAATACTACAGCATACACAGCGCAGAGATGTGCCATCCTTCATCCTCTTGGCAAGAAACTTGTACATAAATGACAGTAGTAAATTATTCTTAATAAAGTAGTTTTTGGTCTCAAAAACATAAATGCATTATTAAAAATCTTTTTTTTTCTTTTTTTTTTTTTTACCAGAGACTAAGCAAACAAAACTAATGGTTTTATAGAAAATTACTAAGCCTACTAACATATTTGCATTAAAGAATGCTAGCTAGCAATTCTCTACTTAAAATTTTGGTTGTGATTCAAGTTGATCATGTTGATCATGACTAAATTTTGTCCTTGAGTAGTCAGATATGGAAGATGTAGAGACTACTAGCCTATTCTCCAGATGTTCCAAGTATCCAAAATCCCTATTGTCGCTCAAGCAAAGGGTGCAGAAAGTAGCTTTGCAAAGTTTCTTGAAATAGCTGTTGTAGGTTATCTCTTCCAGGGATACAACTGCAGGTTTTGTTACAGCAGTGAGACTATAATAAGCTTAATTTTTTTTTTAAGGAAATTACTACTTTTCTGTGTCCATACTGCAGCCACCAAACTCATCCTTGCACAGTATTTCTTTTTACCTCTTAAAATGAAAAACTCATTTATACACCCATTCCTGCTTCCAGCTGTTATTTTTTTGAGGCATGAACATTCTTAAAGATCATCTGGTCCATCTACTTTTATAGGAAAGAAATCAAATTTTTAATTTAAAAGACAACTGGGAATACCGTCTTTTACATCTTATATTAAGATGCCTTATTCTGTGCTTAGTTTTGGAAACTCTTATTTTAGACTGCTGACTTCATTCCAGAAAATAAAAAATGTACTAAGGATGCAAGTAAATGGAAGGAAATATTTACGTGATTTGGAGAAAGTTTAGCAAAGCTAAATAGTGTGAAGAAGCTTTTAATGTACCAGTCAAGGAAATCATATCAGTTATGGAGAAATACTTCTTAATTTTATTAAAATTAATATTATTGATTGTTTAAATTTGAAAACTTTGATAGAGATTGTCTATCTCTCTATGATTTATTTTTCTAATAAATATAATCACACTTAAATATTCCTTAAAAATCCAACCCTTGAAGTTATGTACTGTAAAGTGTTCATTTCTGTTGTGAAGATAAACCTTTCTCAAATTACATGGCTGGGAATTTGTAGGTAGGGAGTCATTTTTACGAAATCAAAGTAATTCTGTCTTAAAAAAATTAAAATATGTCAATTTGTTATTATGCTGAGCTTTCCATGGTAAAATTTAAATGGAATATTCATTTTAATTGGAATCAAAAGGCTTTATTTCACGGAGTTAAAATAAACTTTTCTTTTGACTTACTTAAAGATTAATTTGCATTTCCCTCCATGGGGGCAATGGCTCATAAGAGATGCAAATCCAGTTCTGATCTGATAGCATTCCAGAAGTAAACAGATTACTCTTTGGATTACACTTGCCTTTAGATAAATTTATTTCATTGTAGGAGGCAAATAGCAAGCACTTAGTACCTCAGTAAGGAAATCAAATGTTTTACTGTGTGAAAGGGACAGGAATCAAGATCAGTATAGCACTAAGAATATAGTAAAGCTTTTTAAAAGAAGATTTAATATTAATTTAGCACTGGCAGCTGATATTGCTGACCTAAAAGTAAACATGCTTTTTTTTGGTAAAAGTTCCATCTTTTTCTACAAAAAAGGAGTAATCAAATTTCCTAATAGACTTTTTGGTGTTGTATAGCATTGTATTGTACTGTATTTTATTGTATTTATTTATTTATTTATTTGGAGAGGCCATTTGAAGTTAAAAAATAAATTCTTCAGTTTTATTGTAAGCCAGCGTAGATTTAATTCAGTTCCACTTAATTCCTGACAAATTTAGATAAGACAATTACTATCACTTTTTCAACAAGTCATGCCTATCCTCAGCATTTTCCTGTCTCCCCTAAATCTGGAAAAAGAGACATTTTAGCTATAAGGAGTTGCAGCTCATTAAACTCCATACTTTAACAATCAGCTCAAAATTTATAGTGGATATTTACACTGTATCACAAGGTCTATAACTTGCAAACCTTTTTCTGTACCAGGCAGTGTCATCACAAGGTCAGGGAAACTAGTTGTGGATTTGGTGTAGCGATGCTGGATCCACTAGGCTTGAAACGTTATAGTCTTTTCCAGACCTGTTCTAAATCTATTTCATTTATATGTTCAAAGGGATTCTGAACAATTATATAAAAAACTGTAATTACTGAGGACTTGAAAATAATGGTGAGAAAGTTCTCAAGTAGATAATCCCTAATAGAAATTATGTTAATATTTAAAAAGAATGGAGGGGGTCTCAGATTAGTATGGAATAGAAACTCCAAGGTTTCATTTTAGCAGCTGAGTGTAGGAGAATTAGATCCATGTTCATGCTGGTTTATGCTAAAGGTAATGGACCCAAAGAAAAGGAAGTCACAGTGGGCACTGCAGAGATGGCAAAAACTGACCTGAAGCTGTGTCAGTGTTCTGCAGGAATGTGAACTGTTAAACACCAGAGAATTTGCAGGAGCTATATACTCATAAACACAGAGATCAGATATGATTAAGATCTCTACATTTCCAAAATGGAAAATATATCTAATACAGAACCTGTAACACTGGTAAGTGGTAGAGATTCCAGAGTAATTAACTCAAAGTCGGTGTACATGCAGTAAAAAATCAGTAAACATATTAAGTGACTAGTCCTAAAACCTTTCCATCCATTTGTCAGAATTCCTATGTCTTCTGTATCTGACAAGACAGTGGAGAACATCTGCATCCTGATGGACTGCTGGGAGTTTTTGAGTACAGGAATAAAATTATCCTTGTTTCCCAAACAGAGTTCACCACTCAATTTGCGGCTGATTTTGCAGAAAATAAAACATGTCCATGGTACAAATGTAAGGCTTCAGTTTATATTATTACCCACATTTCAGATTATTGTCTACTATAAAATGTCTTTCTGTAGAAAAAAAATGGGAGTTCTTCTACATGTTCTTTATTGTATAGAAAATTTCATAATACATATTATAAACCTCTAGTTTGTCAAGGAAGATGATGTGTGTTATATGCAGAAGTCGTGAGGGAAGAGTTTATGATCTGCTTGTAAGTATTTACACTGTGAACTTTTAACTCACAAACTTTGTGAAAGCCACTTCGGCAAATTAGTTCAATTTGTTTCGGCAGTTACAGCCCTCTCTGTGAAATAATATGCTTTAAGTAGCCTCAATATGTTTTCTGAATGTTTGAAATTAATTGCAAAAATAAACCATTAGTCCAGATGCTATCAATGCTGTTAGGG
>VYXD01014629.1:200216-218765 GCA_013397195.1 Hylia prasina
AGATTTTATTTTGCTCTTTCATATGCCCAGATTTGTTTGCTTTGGGGTGAACTCATGAAATGAAGCATCTGAAGTTTAGAGTATTTTGATTTGCATCACTAGTTTCACCAAGTTCTTGCTACATTACAAAATATTTATTCCTAGAGCTCTTACCCTGAAATAATGTTGCCAAAGGGTAAGGAAATCATAAAAGTGTTTGTACCCTTTTCCAGATTATAAAACTACTGCAAACCATAAGTGCAGGAGCTCAGTTTCCCAATCTGAAGATGAATGTTGTATGTTTTATGAACACAGCCCTCTGAAATGAGCCAGGTCTGCACTTGAATCCCCCATCAAGCTACAAGTGCAAGGTCAAACAACACTTGGCTTAGTGTAAGAACATTCATATAATGTTGATTTAATTATAGTGACAGTTCCATATTCTCTTTTATTTTGCAAAAGATATCAATTACATTACAGGTAGATAACAGCTGTAAAGCATAGTAACTCTTATGTATGCATGCTGAAGATTTATAGAAGTAACATTTTTAATTCAGGCACTTGTTTCCATATATGACTCTGAATAAGGATAAATCTGGGTGTGGAAGAGAAAGGCAGCCTCAGAGGCAATTTGATTTTGTTTCAGAGTAAGGCAGAGAAGCTTTAAGCAAGCAATTTCTTCATTGGATCTCACCCTTTGGTAATCCCCATGGATTTTAGCAACTCTTAGTCAAGACATGTCACTGGCGCTGAAATTGCTCTGTGTACCCATGGCTAAAGCAAATAGCATATTTCTTATCTTTGTCAGTTGTAGAAATTATGCAGGGCAACTTTGAGTAACAAACAAAAGATGAAACATGCTTACCCACCAAAGCTAACAAGCAGTACCTTAACTCTAGGATTCATTATTTCATGTTGATTATTACAACTGTGTACTTTAGGTGGCATTGAAATTAAACTTTTTTTTTCTTAATGAACTTCTTCCTAAGTTCTTGCTTAAGTTCTTTCTTAAGGTTTTTAATGGAAAAAAACTCCAAAAACTAACTACTCATTGTTTTGCAAGAAATAAGCACTATGTCATGGGAAGCAATGTTGCTTTTGTAAATAATAGAAGACAGCTAGAGGGATGGGAGGTACATGAAAAACACAGATTATAGTCTTGTAGAAAATACAAGAGTGCTGTTGGACTTATTCTCATACAAATTAAAGTTTTTCTAATACCTATTATTTTAATTTCTCATGTCTTCCTATCTCAACAAACTCTTGAATAAAGGGCTTATTACTTCATTTTAACTTGTGACGAATTCTATTTGCTGAACTAGAAAGGAAAAATTATAAAACAGGCTGTTGCAACAGTATAATATACATCATGTAATTCCATTAACTTTTCTCCACCACAGAGCAATTTCTTTGAACTAGCTATAATGCAACAAAATAAAACAGTGCGTGAAACTCTGTATGATGGAAATCTACAGTTAAAATTGAATGTTCAATGGTGTGAGTAGTGAGACTTTTAGATATTCATGTTGTCTTTGTCCTGTTCAGTGTGACATATTTAAACTTTGTTTTTATCTCTGCCAATATTGAATTATTATGTAATGTAGTTTTATAAAGTCTTTGGTTCATATAAGATTGTGCATCTTCCCACTATCCATGGTAAAAAGAGATGATTTCTCCTAAGAGACTGATGTAATAATTCCCAGTATTTTAACTAGTTACTCCCAAATGTCTCCAAAATTAAACAAAATTATAGGAGTGGTTTACAGAACATTAGTCTATCATGAGCTGTAAGAGAACATATCTGACAAGTGGTGATGTTACAGGTTATTGGAAGGGATCTGCTCATGATATTTCATTGCAAGAAATATTCAGAATATTTGTCTGTCAGTAGGGAGTTTTTAATAGCTGTAATTTTGTCAATGAGTAACACACCAAGCAGTGTTTCATCCACCATGCAAGGAAGTGGGCTGGGTTGGTGAGAGATTTCAGTAGGAGGCATGTTATCTATATTAGTTACCTTGATGTTTGGAATAGCATATATAAAAATAAAAACCTAAAGATGGTACTTATATATCAATGAGACATTAACAAAACTGCCTTCTGGTTTTCCAGATACATGTAAATTGATTTTGACAGGTGGTTGTAAACCCAAGGAACACTTTAGAGATAGGAAGAGGGAGCAAACCAACACTTGTGTTGTCTTTATGGAAGAATGCTCTTGATAGCAAAGAGAATGAGCACTAAAAGGAGAGTCAGAGGATTATGATTTTTTTCAGGTGACACCTTAATGTTTATACTATAATGAAGTTTTTTCATTTTCGTTTCTTGATAATTTTGAATTTTGCTTGCAAGATTTTAATAGTGACCAAACATTGTGACTTACATTGGAAAATTAGTAAATTTTAAAGTCATAGAGAACAAATGTTTGGAAGTAATGATTTTTCAAAGACCATAAGCTTCTTCACATCACTTTTGTCTGTAATATTTCTTAAACATTAGACTCAGTAAGCATTCATTCTAATTAAAGATTATATGATGATGAAAAATGAAGAGAATGACAGAATTTAATTCTTTTATTGCAGAATTCCTCCATATTTTGACTTTGGAAAAAAGCATCAATAAATTTATATGGGCTTTGTGAAAAAGAAATTACATAATATTTTGGCTTCAAAAACCTAAAATAGATTAGTTTTCAAAAATCTCAGCCATAACTGGTAAAATAGGAACTCTAGTAACAGATGATGATATAAATCTTGAGAATATTTTAAAAGGGAACTTTTTTTTGCAGTTTCATAATGATTTGAAACCTAAAAGTATTGCCTTTGTTCACTTTTGGTCACTTCTGATACCTGAAATAAAGTGATGAGGGATGTATATTTTAGATCAGATGATAAAATATCAACCCAAAAGTATATCCAGTTTGTATTGTTTAAATATTAGAAATTATTGAAAATATCATCAGATGAGATGGCTGGGTTGTCATTACCCACTGCCCTCCCCCAGTGATGCCTTCTGGCTGTATATGTGTGACTTCTGATAGATATTTACCCATGCTTCACAATGACGGAAATATTGGAGGTTCCACACCTCCCACAGATATTTTATTTCAGTGCTAAAACATGCTTAGGATTTTTCCATTAAAATTTGATGTATTTTTCTGCAATTTAAACTCAATTCTTCCAGCTGTGTCAACTTTAAAATATGCTTACCAATATTTTATTGTTTAGGATCTGAAATGCTAAAGTGCAACTCCTTATCTACAGAGGATAGTACGCTCTTTAACTCCAAATAGGAAGCTGTGGGTGTCCTGGTTTAGGGCAGATTTGGCAGGGGAGAAAAACTCCAAGGGGGTTTCCTCCAGAAAGCAAACTCAAAATGGCCCCTCCCCCAGCCAGCCTGGAAAAACTTCCTCAGAGAAAAGTGGAGAAAATCTATTTATTTAACAAAAAAAAAAAAACAAACCTACAAGCACAAAGANACCAGTTTTAAAGGTATAGAACTCAATATACAGCACAAACAGAACAGACTATTGGGGATACAAGCATCATCAAGTCACTCCAGGACAGTGGTTATTTCAGTGTCATGTCTACCCTCACAAAGCTACACTTCCTTTGTATCTCTCTGAAATTCCTCTTATCTGGGGGGAGTGGAATGAAGCCAAGAGAATAAACGGGAGCCTATGGGTTACAGTGGACTGGCACAATTTACCAACTGTACTAAAAGCAGCAATGTTTTGAAAGGTTTTGCTACCTATTCCTACTGCTAATTGTCAGCGGTCTTGTTTGAAAACTTTGGTGTGCAGCAGATATTTTTTAATTAATTTCTTCAATACCAAGTCTCCTGGATTTTCTTTCCGGGAAAAAGTGATATCTGTGTCTTACATGGTTTACTTTTTATTAGCTAGTTCATTTAGGTTTAAAAAACCCCACTGTCTTAGCTTCATATGTATGCACTGTAATAAACCTAAAACATACATTGAATTAAAAAAAACAACAAATCAAAATGAAACACCGCCCCCCCAAAAAAGCAAGCAAGAAAGAAACAAACAAACCATTAAACATTGCCTCACTTAAGCTTATGTGATTTTTTTTTTATCTTCAAATCTCTAATTCTTGACAAGAAACATACATTATAAGTTAATGCTTTGAACTAGGACAGATTTAAAAAATAGCTATTGCTTTCTCTGCACTTGTTGGCCAGCAACATTTGGAATTCTGTAAAAATCCTGAACTGTGATCTAATCTAAAAAAAAATATGGCCACTACCTTTAAAAATTCTTTTATAGAAAGAATTTATTTATTTTATTCATGAAAGCCTACTCCAATTTATATATAAAATTAGTTAATTATATTTTTAAGACACAGATCTGAAAGATCTTCTTTCTTCTGATGTAGATGTAAATCATCCTTCTGTAAATCTGACATTATTTCATTTTCTGCAATTTAAGCAGTCATTTTTGCTTGTGTTTCAACATTTAGCTCTATGGCATTTAATTTTTTCAGTGTAGGTCAATGTAAATCACATGATTTATTTTCATGATGCTCATATTTATTGTCTGATCTTATGACAAGACAAAGTACATTTTACATGTTTGGCATGTGGCTCAAAAAAATCCAATGATCCAGGCTGTCCCTATGTAGTACGTTTTAATGACTTCTAGTTTTGATAACTGCTGATTTTGATATGATATCCTCACTCTGATTTTAGTGACAATTTTTCTCTTCCTTAAAGCAACATCTTAATTAATGCTGCACATGCGTTTTTGCAGTAGACTACTTTAGGTAAAATATTCCAGACTTACCAGAGGGGAACTCCTGCAGATAATTTTTCCTTCAAAAATCTAGGCTAATCAGCATCTGGGGCAAAGCATTCTGTGTTTTCCATACACAGTCCATGAATGAAGTGCATATTTTACTCTTTTTGGGACTTTCATTCTGATAGGTATTACAAAACACTATCTGCCTCTTTAGTGCCACTAAAGATTTTGTAGAAAATTGTAGTAGCCCCTTGGTCTTATTTGTCTATCAATATTTTCTATTTTTATCTCTTCCATTCACAAGAATTCTTATCTTTAAGATTTTTCTTTCTATGCTGATGCCCTCATAAACCAGCTCTCTAGGACTCCCAGATCTTATCTCTGAGGGGTACACAATAGTTTTTAATCCAATGTGATTGCCTTTTTTCCCCATATGTAGATGCACTGGCACTGACTATCCTCTTCCATTTCCACAGCTGGTTAGTAAGCTTGTGTGTTTCCCCAGCATCAATTCTGTATCACTCAAAGAGCAGCATGGGGCCAAGGGCAGCTTGTTTTAAGGTATCCTGCAGCTGGGGAACTGATTAGTTCCTCTGTGTCTAACTTGTTAGGCAATCACTTATCTCTGAAGGTACTATTTCTTGCCACACAAAAATTTACCTTCTCTAATAGCCTCTTCTATTGACCTCGTTGAATTCTCAATGACATCTTAGTACCAACAACCCTCTAGTCGTCTCCTGCCACTTGAGTTTTACCCTCAGAAGTAATGAGATGGAGATATTATCAACATTTGGCAGTTTGACCCTTGACTTTCCCATTGGAGGAGATTTTGATGTTGATACTCCAGTTTGGTGCTACATTTTGGTGAGGAGAGAAATCACAGAATCCCAGAATGGTTCAGGGTGGAAGGGCCCACAGTGGGTCATCTGATCCAATGTCCCTGCTCAAGCAGGGTAATCCCAGAGCACATGAAACAGGATTTCATCTAGACAGGTTTGAATATCTCCAGTGAGAGAGACTCTGCACCCTCTGTGGAACATCTGTTCCAGTGCTGTCACACACAAAGGAAAGAAGTTCTTCCTCATATTCAGGTGAAACCTCCTGAGCATCCGTTTCTTCCTTTTTAGATCTGATAGTTAAATATCCTTTGAAGGTTAGTTAGAATATAAAGCAGTGTTAACACTTTAATTCTTTCAGTCTCCAAAGGTTCATGTTCACCCTTATTTTAGGTTTGTTATGTGTCCAACCAAAGGTGAAGGGAAACAACTACACTACATAAAATATTTCTCTTTTGTTTAGGCATAAACAAAATGAAAAAAATAGAGACATGATGAATTGGCTTATTTGTGGAGTTGGGTGTTTGTTTTTTAATTATTTTGGATTTTGTGGGTTTTTTTCCTTCTAATTGCATTCCATTGTGTGTTAACTCTGATAAGGATTCAAGAGGAAAAAAAAAAAAAAGGCAATATCAATAGTTACAATTCTCTAAAAAGAAAAAAACTGAAAAAAAATTACTGTGAGTTTAAATAAATTTTCCATTTTGTCTGGAAATTATCTCCTAGGGAGATAATACAGTATTGATGCAAATGTCATGCCAAAACTAGAGCTTTGGTGAATATGCAACCCAACTCCTTCTCTAGGGAAATATTTGTATTCAGTGGAGACAGTACCAGACCCTGGAGCACTGGCAGCTCATTGCTGCCTTTCAAGACAGCTTCTGCAAATTGCATAAATTCCTTATGTTACAGATGTACTCCGCAGTTCAGCTATTAGTCCATTTACCTTGTCCATAAAGTATAATATAAAATGATAGAATTAACTCACATATTTGTATACCACATAACAGTGTTGGAATGACTTAGACAAAACATTATATTTTTTCATGAAGTTTGCCTTTACTTGTGATATCCAATATTTCCTGTAACTGCTTTATATTTATATTATATCCTAAGAATATTTTAAATAATATTCTTATTTCTTTTTTGATGATGTTTTTCAGTTTACACAATAATCTCAATCTAATCACAATGTATTTTATGTAGACATGCAGGGTCATCTTTTTCAGGCATTGGGAAAGGTCTTGGGGAAGTTATTTGTATATAGCAGGAAGAAGAACAGTTTTGTTATTTTGGTTGGTTTTTCTGAAAAGCTGGTGTGGGATATGTTGATCAAAAGAGTTTATGGCATTTTTAATTTTGAAATAGCACAGTCATTATTAGTCTTTGGTATCAGTGTAGTTCTTGCTTATCAAACAATCTGTGGTTCTTTCAGGCATGTTCTGGTCCTGACACATATGTGACTCAGAACTTCTTTTATCTCCTCAACCTTCACTGTGTAAGACAGGTGTTTCTTCATCTGTCCAGTTAAAATAAATGGAAAGTTCAGATTTGAATTCAACATGGCAAGACATTCTAAAACCTTCCTTTCTTACTGTAGAGTTGGAGACATGGATGGAGAAATCTGTGGAGGTGACAACTTCTATCACCAGCAGAGAAAAATAGTTAATCCTATGGTGGAAGTGATTTTTTTTTTCCTTTGTCTCCATTCAGGTTTAGTATTTTGTCAGTTTCACCTTCAGATCCTTCAGTAAATGTCTCTCTATCCTACCTTAGGCAACACCGTTGCCTGCTTTCCTTGACTGCCAGTGAGTACATGCTTTTTTTGGTGTTATTAGGAGGTTTCAATTGCCTCTAACCCTATTTACCTTAGCAGACACATTTATGGCTCTGACAATCTTTTCTATTCCTTTTTGAAGAGGAGCTAAATATCATTGTACAACTGATGACTAATTTTTTTTTTTTTTTTTTTTTTCTCATTAAGTGAGCAGTGGAGCTGGAAAACTTGGCAGAAAACTCTTGTCTTTCCTGCTTGCATCTATGGAACCTGGTTTGCAAGGTAAATGTTCCATTTTAATTGACTACAATTGTATGCTATTAAAATTTCAAATGTCTAACATGATTTTATAGTACCTCTAGGTTTTAAAGAAAATATCCTTGCTTAGTGTTTCATCACCTCTATTAGCAGGGAATTGTATTAGAATACTCTTACATTGCAATTAATGCAATTAATTCCTTTGGATTTATTAACTAATAAACCTCTCTCTCAGGAAGAAAGGAAAAGTATGGCAAGATCTTAGTTATTTTTGAGTTTCGGGGTTATTTCTACAACATTTCCATCAATCTCAGTGAAAAAATAAAAATTCAGATGAATGTGAATGCATTTATTGTGTCAATATGTATTCTCTGAATTCTTTGTTTATTTGTGATTTTATTAGAAGGAAGACTGAAGGTGATCCTTTAGACCCATGGTATTTGCAATTATCATTGCTATGTAGTTTTTAAAATAAGGGGTTCTTATTCCTGCTCTTAAACATAGTTTTTAATAATGATATCTGAAATGTAATCATATTATATATTTGGAAAATCTTATAGAGTTCAGAGTACCTCAGGGAAGCTGGCCTGTTTTTTTATCATAATTTTATTTTAATTAATTACTGTGGAAGGCTAGTAGTTCTACCAGAAAAATTATGTCACCAAGAAAATATTAACTTGAATACCTTCCTCAGCTTTTGTTAAGGGTCTAGGCTTAATATTACTACTTCCTTTGACACTTTTCTTATCCCATCCCTGAATTTTATCTTTGAATTTGTCTTAATTGTCTTTAAGGAAGCACTTTCATTCCTAGTCTTTTTGCCATTGAAATGGTCATTTTTGCTCTTTTAGACACGCTCTTTTCAAACTATGTCCTCTTATATGTGGCAAAGAATTCAGCAACAAGCTATGCAAAAGCCACCCCAAATTTGTGTTGAGGAAAAGAATTACCTCCTCTTGACAGAAGTGCCACTAGGAGCACTTGTATGTTCAAGGTGGAAAACCGGGTTTTTTGAAAAATAAAATCAGCAGCTTTCCCAGCACCTGGAATGGGGAAGTGAATATTCTAGTCTTCAGCATTTGGTTAACAAGCTGATCCCCAAGGCTGTGCGTTTTAATATATTGTATTTCTTAAGAAGGGAGAGGGAAAAAAAGTGACTCAGTCTTTGCTTGAGTGAAATCCTGCTATAAGGTGGTGAGTGATGATTATAAAAAGAGCAGCATTTCTTTCAGGGCTCCTTCTGAGCATGGAAGACATTTGTAAATAAACTGAATTTAAAAAAAAAAAAGGAAATTAAAAAAAAATGCTGGCCCATTTTATCATCTCTTTTTTAACTACCAGAAATGGTAGAAAATTTCCAGTTTTTAGGAAGAGCCCAAATACAATGAATTTCCATGCAGATAGATAGGCATTTTACAGTCAAATTTGTCAAACTACATTTCAAAGTGGTGCTGCTGCAATTCCCCAAACGTCATGTTATGGTACATAGGGTTCCTCTATCTTGAGTTTGCAAAGCCAGCAGAAGTGGGAAAAACACTAGCAGTCAGAAGTCTGATGGCTAAAGCTATCATTTTACAAGGGTTTAATCACAATTTCCATGATTATGTTGCATTTTGTTTAATGGAAATTTAAGAATGTACTTAAAGACTTGCAGAATTGAGATATATACGGATGAATGACAGCAAAAGTATTGAAAGTGAAAATGATGAGTAGAATTTCCAAAGCATCTATAGGTGACATAGCAGAAGGCTTAAGATGTTATTTCTGCATCACATATGATAATTTAGTAGTTGTATAAGATAGAAATCACAAAAAGTAATAGAATGTTTTTAAAAGTAATTGACAAAGAGCATTTAATTTTCTTCCAAGATACTATTATGGCTTGTTATGCACAATAACCACTCCTGACTTACTGGGCTTCCTTTGATTGTATGTGAAATTAAGTCTGAAGGTGCCATTGATTCTAATGACTTATGTATAATTTTTGGTATTGGCATTTCAATAGCAAAACACCGATATTCAATTTGGAGTTAGCAGTAAGTCACTGCCAGTGAGAATAGACTAATATATCTTTATGATGATGAGCTTCTATGGGGTAATGAGATGTTTTTAATCAAACAAAAGGGTAGGTTCAGAGTTGTAATTTGAAATTGTATTTTTAAAAATAGTTTGAGGAACTATTGGAAGTAATTTGTCTTTCATTCTGTCTTTTGTTTTCATCCTTCTGAAAAGATTCATTACTGCCTATTCAACTTGTTTTCCTAACATTCTTGTGGTGAATTTGGGATGCACAGTGCATAACATCTGTGAATTTCTATAAAATGAGGCTGTGAAAGTTGTGTCTATAATTTCCATTTGATGTTAAAAACCTCCCTGAGTAGGTTTTAGGCATCTCAAGAATGTTTCTGTCTAGATTCTGTCTAGAATGTTTCTGTTATTGATCTAGATTATACTAAATGTTGCTGTAAAGCATTATATGCCAATAGCTGTAATGACTCTTTATATTTCAGAAAAAAAGAAGGGAAAAAATGTTGTTTCATACATGTATGTCTATACATATGGACTACTTTGCAAAAGAGAAAAGAGAACATTTTGATAAAGTGAAATTTTTCATGTGAATAAATATTATATATTTTTGTGCCTGGGACATTTCAAATAAAGTAAAATTAGATGAGAGGTAGTGCTATCTAACCATGGCTGTTTTTTGGTGGTCTGTTTTTACAGGCAGGTTAACTTAGTTTCCTGCCCTAGGTGGCCAACACTACTGTGAGAACTGATTTTTCCTTCCAACCCTCAATTTTGGCCTACCAGGGTGACAGATAATTTTTATATTACCAGATGTAGCTAAATTTTGCATCAGTGCAGTATTTGTATAGAAATAATTTACTATCAGTTCCAAAATCTTTTATAATGACTCATATTTCCAATACTTAAATTTCTACATTTTTTGAGTAAATGTCCTGAATTTGATGGATTACTGTCTATATATTGAGGAAAATATGTGTCTCTTGAGCACTCCTAGAGGAGAACACAAATAGTTCTGGATGACTGCTTTTTTGGTTTTGGTTTGGATTTTGTTTTTTTTTGCCTGCTCTTTAACCTACAAATCTAGGTTATTAAAAGTACTTGTCCAGTGATTGGGTAATAAAATTAGTTAAGGTTTCTGATAGTTCTCAGTGTTACCAGATCTGCATGCCTGAAAAGAAACAAAGGCTATCATAATGCTTTGCTTTTGGGACCAGAAGTTGCTATTCTTCAACTGGAAAGAAAGATTTGAATAGTTATGCTGAAGTTACTAGAAATATTTACATTTTGTTATGTGAATAAAAAGAGTAAATCCCCTCAGGTTTTCAAAATTATTTTAATCCACATGCTCAAATAATCTGTGAGAATTCAATCTAGTACCTTCAAAAGTAACAGGTGGCTTTCAGTCAGATTATACAGCCAGAAGGGGTCTGATATTCACTCAGTTCTGACCATTTCCTTTATGAATTTCAGGCTTCTAAATTCAAAATACACACCCAAAAAGTCTCCTAGAGTGACTAGTCATCTTTGCTTATCCTGGAAGTGCAAGACCTGCTGATCTTGAAACAGTTAGAATAAATAAAAACAATAAATTTAAGTTTTCGATGGTGTTATCTTGTGCTGTTATGTATGCAGTCATCTGCATACTTTGAGTTGTATGTGCAATTATACTCCAAATTACACTTGGACTATAAATAAGTGTTAGGATTTATTTGGGAGTCCTTAACTTTATCAAGTCTTGATTTTCAAGATGAAAGTTAGAAATGTACTTTAGATAATGGATGACATCTACATTCCAATATAATCAACAAATGTTTAAAATTGATATACAGCAAACAAGGCCTTTCTTTGGAGAGACGTGGTTTATCCAGTGAAGACGTTCCAATTTCTTCCCTCATCTCTCCAAACATCAAGTGATGTCTACATTTGCAGGGTACTAGCTTTGCTGGTTGGAAAATAGAAACTTAGCCTCTGTATTCTTTGTTTTAGAAAAGTCAAGCAGAGCTGAACAAAAATCTTAGAGAAGCAATCTGCTGGAAAAAATATAGTTAAAATCCACAAATAAAAAATATGTTTTCTTTATGCCTGGAAATGTAGCAAAGCTTTGTTATTCAACAAGTCTGAAGACATTTCACATGTTTTGCAGAAGATAAAGACATCTTAAGAAAAGCTAGAAGATCTGCTATCACCTTCCAGTAGCAATGTCAATATGCTTCCATTTTCTGTCTTAAGCAATGCACCATTTTAGAATGTGTATCTTGGATGAAACAGTTAATTCAGTCCTCACAGTCCTGCAGTGCATCCTTGAATCTTTCTGGTTTCATTTTTATCATTGCAGCCCAATCTTTGGTATGGAATTTTGAAATGAGAGCTCATCATAGTAAAATATTGTGCTGCATTTCATTAATCAGAAAGTATATGAGCAGGAAAAAAAGCAATAACTTTGTATACTATTGCTGTCAACACAAGGGTGACACCAGACCTAAAGTAAAAGGTAAAAGGAGACTTTAGCAAGATAACATATATAACTGTCCAAAACTGAACTGAGTGGGTTGGTTTAATGTTGGAAGAAGAATTTGTATGCCCAAAAGTGGTCCACTGTTCCTGACTGGCAAAAGTCATACCAAACCAAACCATAACCTTGAGAATGTCTTTAATGTCCCTTCCAACCTAGGCCATTCTATGATTCTGTGATAAAAAATCTGTTGCATAACAACAGCCTGCTGATATACAGATTTTTAATATCTATATCTCTGACCACAGTTTGATACCTTTTATTCTTTTACATAATCTCTATTTTTAATGTAGCTGTGGTTTCTGGTATATGATTTTCAGTACCACTAGGGATTGTATAGAAGCTTTTGGCATGAACATTCAGTCTCAGTATTGAAAAACAAGTTTCAGAGCTTTATTTCATCCTTGTTTACTGCATCATTATGAATTAAATCATCCTTAGACTAGAAAATCAGACTCACTACACCTTTAAAGCTAATCATGAAGGCCACTGCCTTTTGCCTCATTTTAGTCATGTGCAGTGGACTTTTTGCTAGGGAATGTTTAATAACAGGACACCTCAGACACCAAAGTTCAAAACTACAGGATGCTGAAAAGCTACAGTCAAGTGAGAGGCGGTGAGGAGCTCTGCCAGCTCCCTGGGAAAACCTGGCCTCAAATCTATTAAAAAGCCCTTGAGTGTGCAAGGAAGAGCAGTGGACCCAGTCATGTGAATGAGAACAGCTGTAGGTCAATAGAACTTTCACATAACACAATGCAACATATTTTGAGAAAGCACTTTAGGAGAGAGGCCACACAGCACAGTTCTTGGCCTCTTTGGAACATGGAAAAGGAGTTAAGAGTATTCAAAATGTAGAAAATGGTGTTTTCTGCAAGAATCCTATGGAAGTGTTGTCACTGTAAATATCAAAACAGAAAATTCTAATGTCATCACATTATCATGCTTAAAAGCATAAAGGATGATGAGTGAATATGGAATAATAAAAAAAATCATCTCAGCAAAATATAAACATTTTAATGAAAACTTGGAGGTAAAGGAGCATCATCTTCCTTTATATATAAATAGAAAGCTAAGAAAAAGAGTACCTTCAAAAAAAGAGTGTCTTTTAAATTTCAGAGAGGGTAATCAAGACTTTGTCAAGATTACTATTTCATTTGTTAGTTTTTTTAGGTAGAGTCCATGTGCTAAATCTGGTATTCTGTCTCTGAAGCATACTGATGCTGCTTGAAGGCCATTATTTGAATTCAGTCTAGTAAGTTTGCAGAAGAAATTGATGCAAAATTCTTTTTATTCCACACATAAAGCTGTTTCTGTCTGTGCAAATGTGAGTATACATTTGACATCTGTCTGTAATCATTTCTCTACAAAATCTGGCGCTCTAATGGGAAAAAATAATTTGGAAACAATTGCACAAAATCAGAACAGATTTAATTTAAAGATTCTAAGGAAAGGAGAGCTCTCATACCATTTATTTAAATGCATTCACTCTAAAAATTGTCATTTTACATTAAGCAGAAACCAGTCACCATTTCATTTCCTTGATGTCTTGTTAGCCTAGAGGATCAGGCCTCTGTTGGACATAAAGTTTCATTTGGAAGATGGGGTGAATAGAGAAAATGGAGTAAACCAAGAACTTATTGTAGTTTTCCTTTGGACACTGGGGTTTTGGAATGGGATGATTTTTAAGGACCCTTCCAACTGAAGTCTTTCTATGATTCTATAATACAGCAACAGTGATGCCTTTCAGAATAAAAGACTTTTCATTATGGGACAAAGCAGGCTATTTCTGCAGTATTCATGCATATATAAAAATTTGCCATTTTCATTAAAGTCAAATTTGTCATGTAATGTAAATCATGTTATCTCTGAAGTTATATTAATTTACAAGAAATTATGATAATCCTTATACCTGTTTTGGAAATCCTGCTGACTCTATATTGAAGCTCATGGAAGAAATATTTTGAAATATTTTTGATGAATAACTTTATACAAGTTGCTGCATTTATTCATTTGAACATTGTAACATTGTCAGAGTGAAGATGTTTATGATTCTTTTGTTACTATGACATATTCTTTAATCTTGCTGTGCCGAAAAAAAAAAATACCAGATATTAAAATTCAGGAGAAACTTGTTGCATGCAGTAGCTTCCTTTACATGGTATCCAGGAATGAAGAATGTATCTATTAATTTCAGTCACAAAAATATTAGTAATGCCTACACTGTGCTATCAAATCAGTAATAATTTAACAAATGTTATGAAGAGAGAGCATAAAAGGTGACAACAGTATTGTCCCTACTTTAAAAATCAGTATTTATAATATCCCTAGAAAGCTAACAGCTACTAAACTCTTATAAAAAGTTAAAAAAAAAAACAACTAAATAAACAAAAAACCCCTACAAATAAACAAACAAACAAACAAAATCCCAAAACAAATAAAACCCCACCAAAACCAAGATTAAACTTAAACTTAATGCACAAAACCCATTTACTTCTATGAAAAAATCCTCATAGACCTATAATGGTGTATAGTGAAGGAAGTTGAGGACACGAATCCTAAAATTACATAAACATCTTATGCCTGTGTGTTTCTTTACATCTCACAGCATACTTTCCTAATATTCAGTGCTATGTTTTTATTAATTACAGCGTTTGCACTGAATGTTTTCTTTCAGAATCATAATTTAAGACAAGTCAGATGACTCAATCCTGACTCAATTCTCTATAACTCTCACTACCAGACTTCTGGGTAGTACTGACATACTGAGCCATTGAATTTACTGGTATGGTCAGGTACTTCTAAAATTGTGCTTGTCTTATGAACTGTCTAATTTTTCTTTTCCTTCCTTTGTCCTCTCTAGTTTGAAACCCACTCTTGTTTTTAGGAAGGGTTTATTTTTTATTATGGAGTTTCCTCATTGCATCTCAAAATACCACAATTGATCATATCCAGATTTATCTGTATAGCTACTTTGTGCTATTTACAGTGTCCCTCTTTCCCACTTTTTCATGAACCACCCTTTAAAGGTAAGTAACTTTATAACTGGACAATTGACTCCTTGTGAAGCAGGGCTGCTTTTAAAAACAGAACTGTGGAATTTATAACTTTAATCAAAAATTTTCAAGGAATTTGTAGTATTTGAAATAGCAACTGGATCTGTAACATACACTATAATCAGAGAATCAGCATAGAATCATATAATGGTTTTGTTTGGAAAGGATTTTAAAGAACCTCTAGTTCCAATCCTGTGAATGGGGATGCCACTTACTAGATCAGGTTGCTAAAAGCTGCATCCAACCAGACCTTGAATAATTCCAGGCATTAGGCAGCCAGAGTTTCTCAGGGCAACCTTTTCCACTGTTTTACCACCCCTACAGTAAAGGATTTCTTACTAAAATCAAATCTAAAAAAAAATTCTTTCTTTCAGATTAAGGACTCCTTGTCTTTTCACTATGTGCTCTTGTGAAAAATCATGCATTTGCAGAATGCAATGGTAAAATTATGCAGAAGAGGGAAAAAAAAATCTAATAATTAAAGTCCCAGAAGGTAGCGAGATCATACCTTTTATGCTTGGATAACCCTGAGGAAAAAAAAAATACTTTCAACACATTTAGTTGCGGTGGCTATAAAAGCTGCATAACATCCTAAAACTATGTCAGTGAAGTCGAAAGTGATCAGAATTTATAAATGGGGGTAAAAGACAACAGAATCTAGAGGAAATGTGGAATTAAGTTGTAGTATAAAAAAAATGAAAGTGGGGTTCCAGTGAGAGTCAGTTTTGGCAAAATTGACCAAGATGACAGGTTGATAAACCTGAAGAGAAAAGTAAATCTCTTAGAGGAAAAAATAACTTTTGAACTCTGAGTGGAAACCATTATGATTAATGCACATGATCCATTTGTATTGATTCTGATTCTAACTATAGACAATTCCTTCACATTATTTAAACTGTACAGTTGTCAAGGCTACTCCATACTTTGGGTGTGAAGAGCTTACACTTTTTAAACTGTAAATTATGTGGTGTGATATTATTCTAGCTTCATTTAATCGTATTATAGAGGTCCTCAGCTCTGCTGAGCATGTTTATGGGAATTCATTTTATAAAGATGATATGCAATGCGCAGAAACAAAATAAAATAGTTACTGTTGCTGTTGTTAGGAAAATGTATATTTTGTGTGTAGCAGCAGGTAGATGGATAATGGTTAGCAGAACTGCATCCTGTGGAGAAAGACACATTTTCTGGGTCACTAAATAGGCAGTTCACTCAGTTTAAGCAAAACAGTAATTGAGGGGTAGAAGATTTACAGTGGCAGTGGATTGGAGATTCTAGTTCACTAAATAAAACACAGTTTTTGGTAGTCATAAAAGTTTTTTTCTTCCTTTATGAACTCACCAGGTTCTGGGATGTTGCCCTGCTGTTTGAATTCCAGTTTTTGCCTTAAGTTCATTTTTCCCTCAGTGCACAGACAATTTCTGTAATAGTCTGTATGTCTGTCAGACAGTGAGATGTTGGGAAGGCTATCACATTCTGTCTCTCATTTCTTTCCCTTTAGTTACGTAAGTAACAAGAATTTCAATGCTGTCACTCCAGGATTATGTGAACCCTTGAACATACCCAAGATTTCTTTGAGAGTAGCTGAGACCAGAACTGGGTACTTAAAGTTTATTGGTTTTATCTGTCTTCAGCGATGAATCTGTCAGCTTAATTTCAAAGCAGCTGTGAATAAAGTTGAAGTCCCTGGAGGACTCTGTCATAGAGCTGTGTCTACCCCGTTGGGGTCTGGCTGGAGGGATTGCACTGCCTTGCACTTGTGCACCTGTCCAACTCACCTTGGAGATGCACATGGAAGATTTGGTTTGTACCTGTGACTAAACGAGTGACAGCCAAATGTGAGCGCCACTTCCAGAAAAGAACTGCCCGTAGAGACTGGTGTGAGTCTTGCCTAAAGACTGAAAAGGAAAATTGTAAGTGCAGTTTCACTGATCAGAGGAATATTTTTTCCTCTAAACTAGCTGAGGGTTTTGTTTCCAAGATGCTATCTTTTTCTGGAGGCTGCTGCATAAAGGAAAAAGCTAAATACTTCAGAGGAAAACCCACATAAATAGTTAAGCTGACATTAGTTTAAGTTCTCTCTTTACTACAATACGTAGTGTCCTCCTTTAATTAAAGTACCATACTTACCTTACATAATCTTCTAATGATATAGTTCCAGTTAAAATGTTGGGATTTTTATCTCCACTCTCAAATTAGCATTGTGATACATTCAGTATACTCAATAAGAAAAATGCTACTGGAATAAGAAGGAAAATTTTGTAATTTCTAAAATATGTATTTAACAGAGCAATGAATTTTGAATTAATGCCTGTTAGAAAGTACTTAGATATTTTTGCCTTTGAAAACACTTTTATTGGGGTCTTTCAAAGCAAGCACATTGTACTCTTGAATATATTTAATGTTTATAAATAATTTATCTTATCTTTTTGAGATGGTTCTCAGATCACAAGTGCATACTAAAATAACGTTAAAAAAATTTACCTGGGTGGTTTTGTTTGTTAAAATGTTTTGTTTGGTTACACTATTGCATCCCATGAATACAAGCCTTATTTCCAGCTGAAATCAAGACTCTGAAAAATAAAAGCTTTACCTTTTTTTAACCTTTAAAGGATACAGAGGACTAGAAAAGTGTAGGGCTTTTACAATTCTTCTAACTGTGTCCTATTCAGTAATGGAAACATCACTGGGGATATAGTGTACTATAGAGTTTTAGTCCTTATATTCCTGTATAAACTATAACTGTTGAATATATGAAAAGTGAGAAAAAACTTATTCTGTTTAGAAACAACAATCCTCTGGGGGAAAAAACCCCCACCCCTTGTTTTGTATATTTTCCAGCTGTTTTTCTGTCCCTGATACACACTTTTTATAGTGCATTTACTACAATAGAATCTTCAGGCATTTATTTATCTAAATGGTAAACAAAAGGATTCAAAAGAGACCTTTCAAAAATTGAAGGGAATCTGAAAGCATTTTGAGGTAAACCTTTAGTTTAAACCTTTAGTTAGATATCACTGACATTTCTGTCTATCTAGGGAACCTCTGCTGAACTCCATAAAGCAGTTCTGCACCATTCTGTAAGTGGTACACAGGACTAACTGTTCTCTTTGCAGTGATTTTTCTTCCCTTCTTCTCTCAGGTAATAGTAGAAGGTGTTTCATCTTTGGTCTTTAATCTTTATTAATGCATTGTTTTGTTTAAATATTCAGGAATACCAAAACAAAATTGACAAACCTGTAGTTTAAATCATGTTACTGCTGTAGATTATGTGATGCCTTTTTTATGTTAGAGAAGTGTCACAAAATCTGCAGACAGGACCAATTATGTAGATAGACCTTAAACGTTTT
>VYXD01014629.1:218797-230936 GCA_013397195.1 Hylia prasina
GGGGAGGGTTGGGGGGAGGTGTTTGTTTGTTTGTTTGGGGTTTGTTTTGTTTTGGGGTTTGTTTTGTTTTGCGGTTTTTTGCTTATCGTCTTACATGCTGTGTGGACAGACAGAGCATGAGTAAAGGCAAAGATTGATGAAGAACTTTGAAACACCAATATTGGAGAAAAATTCTCTTTATTACAACAGGAATTCATTCTTTTGAGACTAGTGTTAGCAAAATTAGGTATGCAATAACTGACCCACCATAAAACCATCCTGGAGGTGTCACATTAATTCTTTTTATGGAAGCATAAAAATGAAAGTTAACAACAGAAGTTTCCAAATGAAAGCTTTTAAAGCTTTCAGGAAGAAAGACAGAAAGAATTGTTCAACAAGTACTTGGTTTAAGCCAAACTAAATAAATAGATAATAGTTAAAAAATAAACAGTTAATCTCTAGAGAAATACATATTTATTTCTTAAAAAAAAATGCAACAGCCTGTAAACACAAGAAACAAAATTTATAGTTGAAAAGAGGATTCATATTACAATTTCTTTGACATTATTTAATTTGTACCTGATGGAACCATTTGGCAAAACCAAAAATGAATTCATAAAACACCTGTATCCCTGAATTCTTTTTTATTAGAAGTAGGACCAAAATTCCTTCGTGTGAGCAAATTTTTATCACAGTCAGATGAAATGAGCTTTCTCTTGATTGTTTGTTTGTTTGTTTGTTTCAAGTAATTAACGTGTATTAGTTAACCTGGATAAAAACATGTCTTAGCTCCTATCAGGGTTTTGCAAAGGGAGAATTATAATGTTACCTTTCATGGGTTTTCCTTATTATTATTAATATGTGTAAGAAAAAGTAGGAGAAATAATAAATATAATACTCCAAAATTTAAGTATAGATTAAATTCTGGCTACTATCTTAAAAGGAAGTAGTTGCTATAAATGGATCAGATATACTGGGGTTCCATATGAAGACTGCATCTCTTTCACTTGACAAAGAGACATTTGCAGGAATGTGGGAGATTGATTTATAAAGACAGTATCAATAGGAATAAAAATGCACTTCATCTCAGAAAAACAGGGACAACAAAAGAGATTTATTCGAAGAAATATGGGAGCTCCAAAGGGAATATTTTCACAGAAGGGAAAATTTCTGGAAATGGTTATTCTTGGAATTTATTAAGTACAATTTGTATCGAGGTTGAAGAACCTATCAGAAAAGTGAAATGGAGCAGGATCTTTGCTTGAACAACCAGTGTATAATCTCTCAGGCAGGGAGGTCTGAATAACTGGGTTGGCAATATTGAAATATTCAGCTGTTTCAGCAGTCAGCAGGAGCACCTTGTGAGAGCCAGGGCAGAGGTGTAGAAGGGTGTTTTGGCCTGAGGATCTCATGTCTGTGCATGCATGCACAAGTGATTTCTTTGCAGCACTGCTGTGCAATTCCAGTAACTCTGTATGGCAGCCAAGGTGGCTGTTTCCCTAAGGAGATCAGAGGAAGCAGGATTTCAGCCATTTCCTGTCACTTTGCAAAGCATCATTTTAGACTGTCTTGCTAATAAGTGAAGTGTAGCTTAGGGCAGAGAGACTTACCTTTCAGATAAAATTTCATTCTGAAAACTTTAGAGGTCTGATTTTACTTGTATATTCGGGTCTGTAACGTGATTATCAATATCCAGTGATATTTGCCACAAAATAATTCTGGTTGTTACCAACAGGTTGGTGGAATGGACTTTTACATTCAGGACTTTTTTTCCTTTTTCCTCTCTAATAATAAGAAATTTATTAGACCATAATGGTTAACACAGAAAGGATTTTTAAATGTTTGATTTTTTAAAATGAGATCAAATGAAACAGAGTTTTTGAGATTACACATTAGACTGCTGAAAAAAGTACTCACAACCTCTAATCTAGCTCTCTGTTTATATAGGTGGAGAAGGTAATTGTCTTCTGAAGAGAAAGATGAACCAAAGATTTTTTTGTTTTGGAAGGGATCCAATTTCCAAGACCATGTAGCCCAACTCATCTGCCATGATCATGGACATCCTTCACTAGGTCAAATTCCCATCCAGTCTGACTGAACACTTTCATGGATGGGGTATCCACAACTTCTCTGGACAACCTGTGCCAGTGTTTACCACTCTCAATTTACAAATACTTTCCTTATAATAAATACATTCAAATACCTTCAAATCTCTTTCAATTTAAAACTCTTGCCCCATTTCCTGTCCCTAAGGAACTTAGAAAATATCTCTGTCTTTCATACAGACTCCATTTTAAATATTGGAATAAGGCCTCCTGGAGTGGTCTCTTCTCTAGGCCAAAAAATTAAGTTTTATCAATCTTCCTTCATAGGGAAGATGTTTTAACCCTCTGGTCATTCATGGATCATGGAGAATTATTTACATGGTCCTTCACAGGACCTGTACCAGTAGGTCCATGTCCTTCCTGCACTGGGACCCCAGAGCTGGATGCAGGGTTCCAGGTGAGGTCTCAGCAGACCAGAGGGACAGAATCCCCTCCCTTTCCTGCTGCCCACGCTGCTTTGGATGCAGCCCAGGACACATTTGGCTTTCTAGGTTGGGAGTGCTCAAGGCTGGGTCATGTCCACCTTTTCACCACTCCCAAGTCGCTCTCTGCAGCGCCACTCCCAGTCCGTTCATCCCTCAGCCCATACCAATACTGGGGTTACCCTGACCCAGGGGCAGGACTTTGCACTTTCCCTTGTTGAACTTCAAGAGATCTGTGCAGGCCCCATCTCAAACCTGTCAGGGTCGCCCTGACTGGTATCCCTTTGCTCCATCAAATCCAGTTCATGTAGTCTGCAAACTTCCTGAGAGTGTACTTAATCCCACTATGTCATTGAGGAAGATGTTTACGCCGTAGTTGCCAGTACAGACTCTTGAGGGGCATCACTCACAGCTGGTTTTCATCTGGACATTGAGACACAGACTATAAGAGTTTTTGGATATGGCCATCCAGACAATTTCCAACCCATATCTGTCCCATTTAGTGGCAGAAATGTTTTGGAGGACCATATCAAAGGCCTTATAGGTAAATGACAACTGTAGTTTTTCCTTGTCCACTGTTCAGTCATTCCATCACAGAAACCCACTGTATGAATTAGTAAGGCATGATTTTGTCTGTGAAATCACGGTAGTTGTGTCACCTCCCGTTCTCCCATATGCTTCAACATATGGAGATTATAGTTTCTTCCATTTTACATGGCACAAAGGAGAGGCTGACTGGTCAATCATTCCCAGGATTCTTCTTTTTATCTTCTATTAATTACTTATTACTATGACAGAATTAATTAATTTTAGGTTTATTTTTTTGAGTGCTTTTTTTCCCATTCTTTATTTAGAAATTTAAATGTGATTTGCATAATAAAGGAATAGAAAATTATATGGTTTGCCTTAACTAATTCTGAAATTTCTTAGGGCTAAGCTATAAGCTTTTTTTCCATTTTGTGAAACTGAATATGAAAAACATCTAAGGAAAATCCTTGACAGAAATCAGAATTTTCAGTTAAGAATACTGTAGTTACAAAATACATATCCAGCAAACTCCTGTAACACACAGTTGCTTAACATACAAGCTACCAGTGACTTAAGACAATATCTCATTTATAGTGTTCTTTGCTATGAAGCTACTCCATGCATATTGGTTTTCTTGTCAAGTTCTTAAGTTACAGAGGAAAACACTTATAGCCACTAGCTCCACTGAATAGTGCATAATGAAGAATGTCCTCACATGTGCAGACACAACTGACCTAAGTTGCCAGTGTCACATACCACAACATTTATTTTAGACCAGTGAGTATTTCCTTGGAAACGTATTCCTGTAGGGACAGAATGTTAATTGTTGATAGCTACTCTATCATCTTGCAAACACAGTGATTTTAGGGTTGCAAGTTATTGCTTTATTAATGAGCTGATGCAAGACCTCTAATTAAAGGAAGACTCACATCTGTTTTTTCTGTACAGCTAGAATCATTAATAATAGCAGAAATATTTCTGCCTTACAAGCATTGCTGTTTTTTCTCCTTCTCTTTATTAAGGGTAAATTTCTAGAAAAAATTACATTCTATCTCTATCCTCTGTGCTGCTCTTAATGTAAATAGCGGGAGATGGGAGTCAGGATATATTCTTTTTGATCCTCTGCACTCTCTTTCATAATTTCTTTCAAATGAAGACAGGCTGAATATTACCTTTAAGAAGAAAAAAAGAACATATTTGTTTTATGTGCATTTTTGAACAGAGGTCTTACTAATATTTTGTGAGACCTCTTTATTCTAAAAGAAGCAATTGTGAATTAATTCAGATCAATTATCTTTTCTTAAAATGCCAATAACATTTTTTTAAAAAATCACATTATTAATTTCTTTGAAAGACCCCTACTCCTGAACAAGATGTCAAGACATTTGAGAAAACAGACACTACCTGCATTTTCAATGAATATATATTATCTTGTAAAACCATATGTTTATGAAATGTCCCGCTGGCTTTGGTTGTACACATTCATGACACTGTATTAGACATAGATCATATAAAACACATAAGCTTTTCTTAATAAAAAATTCATAAATACAAAAACCAACTGTAAACTCTTTTTTTTTTTTTTTCATTTGGATGGTTTGGGTTTTTTTAAGTCCTCCTAGATGAATCTTACTGTTAGAAATTATCAGCAACTGTTGGTAAATTATGTATGTGATAACTGAACACAAATGATCCATTCAGTTCTAATGGTTGTAAACAGCTGCTAGTGGACACATTTTTTTTGAAAAGCAGCATTACAACTATAAAAACAGTAAGGTAAAATTTACCTAGAACAAGTTCAAAGACTTTTAATTCTCTTATTTGTAAGACTCTCGAGGTTAAGACAGGAAAAGCAGAATCAATTATACACTTCAGCCTAAAGGATTTTTTATGGAATATTTTTATTTAATTAACTACCAGCTTCCCACAAGGCAGTAAAACTCGTTGATATTTAGATATAAATGATGTAAAATTGGTTCTCTGGCTCTTCTTTTGTTGGTTCTCCTTCCATATAAATAACTTTAATAGGATTTTGTACACTAAAAATAAGTTTTCATATTAAACAAAGTCAATTTTCCTGTCTCTCTATAGCCTCCTAAGGGGAAGCAGATATATGAATAAGATAATCCATCATTAGTAGCAATGGTGTGAATAAAATTCACTCTTTAAATACAGGCAGAGAAAAGCTATTTAGCTGGTTAAATTTTGGAGGTCTGCATAATGTTTTCAGCTAAACTTGCTGACAATGTAATCTGGGGTCATCAATCCATTTGATGCTCTGGTGAGCTTAAATAAAAAAATGTGAGAAAGTGCATAGGTGGAAAATAACAGATAAAGACTATCATCAATACAAAATACAAAAACCAACTCAGTGTTATACCTTACACTTCCATGTAAAAAGCAATGCAATAGGAAACAAGAAACAGTATTAACATCCCATTTTAATTCTTGTTAGAGCATTTCTTAAGACTGTTTCATGCCAGATGAAGCTACTTTGAAAAAGAAGTTGGTTTTGGGTTTTGGGGTTTTTTTGTTTGATTGGTTGGTTGGCTGGGGTTTTGTTTTGGCTTGTTTTTTGCTTTATTTTATCAAAAACATCTCCCCCAAACATATTCAGGAGAAATTGTATAAATTCTTTGCTGAAAATATGACATTTCTCTTGTAAAAGGTTTTCAAATATTTGATCTATTTTCTTATTTCATCATTACTTTTTTGTATGTACAATATTTCTGTATGTATAATAGCAAATTAAGATTTATATCATTTCTCTAAAGGATCATAAAAATAAACAAAAGAAGCAGATTTTTGGTTGCAGAAGACATTCAGGAGAAACTTTGAAAGGTGTGTCGTAATTTCACTCCAGACAGCAATTAACCGCCTCAGAGCCAATTCCTCACTTCCCTCCAGTTGGATGGGGGAGAGAATTGAAAGGGTAAAAGTGAGAAAACCCCTGTATTGAAAATAAAACAGCTTAATAAATGAAATAATAATGACAAAAATAATAATCAAAAATGTAGTGAAAGGGAAAGTAACAAAAGAGAGAAAAATAAACCCTAAGAGAAACAAGGGAAGTAAAAACCAACTGCTCACCACCAACCAGCAGATTGCCAGCCACTTACTGAGCAGCAGCCCCTGGCCAGCTTTCCCTGTAGTTTATGTGCTGAGCATGATGCCACATGGCCAGCTGGAGTCAGCTGCTCTGATGTCCTTCCTCCCAGCTGCTTGTGCACCGCTGACCCCTTTTTTAGCAGGGCAGCATGAGAAGCTGAAAAGTCCTTGACTCAGTTTAAGCACTGCTCAGCAACTGAACCAACTGTGTGTTATCAACGTTATGGTCATCCAAAAATCCAAAACACAGCATTGCACCTGCTGTGCCAGAAAACTATGAAACACTGACTTCTTTCATTTATTTGTTTTCCATTTTCTTTTCCATTCTGTTTCCACACTGCTGCAAACGGCTCCTCCCCATCTCAGTCTGACCATGAAATGTTATGATAGAGACATAAATGGAAAGCACTAATTTACTCTAATTGTTCAGAATGGAACAGGATGTTCCTTCATTAAAACAGACTCACCAGTCTGCCTGATGTATGTTACTGAATTTACTGTTAGGAAAAATGCATAAAATAATAAATGCAATGAAAAACAATAATGGCTGTTAGACTTGCAGAATATATAAGTCTTTGTTTAATATCTCCTCTATAATTGTGTTCTTCAGCTGTCACTAAAGATGAACCAAATAACTCCTTAGCCATGTTACATTTAAAGAAAATAACTTCTTGATGCTAGCAGGTTTTTGGTCTAGAGTGAAGTAGAATGAGATACTAAGCTAATGCAAAATAATTGAACACAATCTAATAGAATTAGCATCCTGATACTAATTATCCATCATCTGAGAACAAAAGATAATTCTGTGGTTGCTTCCTTAAAACTTTGTTTTTTTCTTTTGGTGGGATGAACTCAAAAGTGGAAGTTATATAGTGGGAGCAGTCAGTTCAGATTAAAAGGTAAATGATTGCATGGATTAACTGACAGTTATATTCAAGTTTCATATCAAAAAGAGTAAGTGGTCTCAGCTACTATATATATATAAAAAACATATATATATAACATATATATATAATGCTATATATATACATAGCATTATATATAACATTACTGTTAACTCAAGTCCCAGTCCACTGTGATGTTCCTTCTCGTTTTTGTGTGTTTTTAATTAGGTGTGCTTAAGAGCTTATTAAAGGAATGGTCTCATTCTATTTATTTTTATCTTTTTCATAGTATAGTCTGGGTTAATTCATTAATTCAAAATAAATAAAAGAGAAAGAAAATTAAGTGCACTGCTGAGCAAGACCAAAATTTTTCATGGTAGCTTTTACCAAATTCACTAGACTTAAATTTCTTGATTGGTAGGGAGCTCACATGGTTTCTGGGATTAATTCCCAAATGAAATGTTTTAGCAATGCTTGGATCAAAGCAATAGTGAACTGGGAGAGGCAGGGATTATATTTTATTTTGTTTTGCAGGTTTTAAGGCCAGCACATAACTGGCCTGATTCAGACAGAAAAAAAAAATATGCATTTCCACATAAATAAATTTTTTCCCCTAGTATTGTACCTCTTTTACCTCTAGTATTGGAAAGAAACCTCTGGGCACTTCAACTGGCATAATGTAAGCATTAAAAAATCCTATATGTAAATACCTGTTATTAAATATATTGAACATAATTTTCATTAAAGGATTAGCTCAACAAAGGTAAAACAGGCACCTAATGCCATTATAGGTTTCACATGCTATTCATACATTCTATAAATGTTCCAGTAGTCAGATTTCAATGGATTTGTTTCCCACAGTTTAATTACACTTTTTACTTCGATGTTTTGTTGTGTCTCTCTCAAATAGATATAGGACCAGGTGTTCATATTTCCACTGATTTGGATTACATCAATCTCTAATTCTTAAGTTTTCCTTTTTCTCACTAAATTTTAGTTTCTGTTTTTGTGGTCTTTCATTCTTTTGTCTATTTTATTTCATACATAATTCAACGTGGTTTTTTAGTATTGGTTCTTCTTTTTTTGGACATTCAATTTAGGTCAGCAAGTGATCTTTCCAGAGGTTTTTAAGGCAAACTAATTTAAAGGTTTTCTTTGAAATCCAGGTATTGTTTCCATTGAAGGCAATATTAATATCAAGTTATTCATTATGAATAGGGAGTGAGTCTTTACGCACTGAAAACTAGTGTCTGTCTCTGAATTTCACTGTCTGAATAGCACTGAAGTTCCTAAAATTAGGATCTAGTATTAGGATAAATTTTCTTAAACTTTCACCCATACCACTAGTATGAAGGAAAATTCCTCTGACTCACCTCAGTTTTGTTGAGGTCAATTTTCATCCTTTCTGCAACACAAGTTTGGACCTCAGCAATATTGTAACTGCAAAAACGTAGCGGTTTTCTTCCCTGAATGTCATAATATGCAGATTTTGGATTAGTATTTTCACACAGGAGGCAAATATTTATGGAGCAATGTTATTACCAGTAGAACACAAAATGTTGAAAATAGGTAATCCTTCATAAAATACAAAGAGCTAGGAATGGCCAATCCTTCAGCTTTGCTGGCCAGGCTGAGTCAGAGATTCATTAGCAAGTTCGTAAGAAAATCTATTTGAAATATGTCAATATTATCAAGTTGGGAAAATTGGCTCTTTACTAGGGGTGAAGCAAATCAATAGCTTGTAAAGACCTAGCTGTATTAAAAATGGCATGTATAAATGAAGTATAGTAAGTTTTGGTGACATGGCACTCTCGTTTTTTGTGCTTGGGCTGACAGGTGTTACTGTGCTGTGTTTAGGCTGTAGTAACACCTCGTCACCTGTCTTCTGTTTGTGACACAGAACAAGCACATGGCAGAGATCATCCAAGCTAACCCTCTGTAACCTATTTCACATATGGTCCTTCTGTTTTAATAAAGCATGAAACAGAAATATGAAGAAATTGCTCATTTTTACTTCACAAAATCTCTTAGGTGTCCATTTTCTACTTATCAAATACTTCTTGAATTTTTCAAGGCTAGAAGCAGTACACCTTTTTTTTTTTTTTTGCTGTTAACCTTTTGGCTGTTAACATGCAAAATACATATTTTAATCAGAGGTATGCAAAGCAAAGTCAGTGAAACCACTTCATATTTTAAAATTATAAATAGACGAAAACTTTTCCACTTGCAGAGTCAAGTAAAAGTTGCAGCATAGTTCCCCTCACGAACATCTAAGGATTTTTACACCCCAGCCTATATAATTATTGTGAGGCTAAATTACCACCTGGGGCTTTTTCTCTTTTCTTCCTTTTTGTTCCTGAGCTGATCCTTACAGAAAGAATGCACTGCTATTTTATTGTAACTTACTGTCAGTAATTTTCTGAGTTGCATTTTTTAAAACATTTTATTTTCCTTCTTAATATAGATCTTGAGAGAACAATTCAAACGTCCCAGAAAGACAAGAGATACAAATGAAATTGCTGGTGACCTATTCCTTTGGGAATTGCAGTGTGAAGCATGCAAGAACATGCAGTAACATCAAAATATGCCTCCTGAAATTTATGTGGTTGTGAGGGGAGGCAGGAGGGAAGAAAATTAAACACCAAAAATTCCAAGCATTTTGTTTCACTTGGTAGTACCCTAGGTTAAAGACAAAAAGGACAAGGCAGGAATCAAAATGTATTAGTAAATTGCTAATTCAGTTTTGTGACAGTGGGAAAAGTTGTATCTAAATGACCATGAAGTCCAAATCTAGGACTGCACTAGATGTCTTTGCTGTGCTATTCCTCCCCATCAATTCACTCTTCTTTGGGAAGCTGTGAGTAGATGTAGTCAGGCAGCTTGAAAAGCAGCAGTGTGCTTCCCCATTGAGTAGGTTACTTAAAGAACTCCCAATAGTTCTTCCCAGGTACAAATGGAGCATCAACTACCACCACTGTCTCACCCCGTGAAAATAAATAAAGAGCTATGTGGGACCTTCAAAGCCTCTGTATTGCCTGTTGTTTACGCCAGAATACAAAATGTCCTATGAAAACTTTGTATACTTTTTTTACCTCAGCATGGAAGATATAGGGAACACCTAACCTTCTACTAACAGATGATTATCATTTTTCTGTGCTTTTGGATTATGCAGGTAGTCCTTGATGATACCCATAAAATGGCAAAAGTCTTATTTAAGAGTTTGAAATAAATATCCTTGCAGTTAATAAATGATTTCATAAATGTTAGTTGGCTTTATTAATCAAATTGTACTACACACAGATGCCATACTGGGCTCAATCACATCATTTGCATGGTAAAAGGTTACTTGTGGGATCTGTAAATACCACTGTGAAAGTCAGGTTTGTATATGCAGATACTTGCAGGTTTTCTCACACAATATAAATAGACTTGAACTATTTACATATAGAACTATATCTAACATGAATATCCTTGATGGGAATGGGAAATTCACTTTTTTTTTCTGATCATGATAGCTTGGGCATCCCTTATTTATGTTCTGTGTCTTTACTTGCAAAGCCCTCTGAAGTTTTGTTGAAGTTCCCAAAGGGGTTAATTAAAATATGTGGTCTATTTAATTTCATGTAAATTTCATCATCTCAAGTTTTAGATTTAAGTGAAACCAGAAAAAGCTCTGTTTGTTTATGACTTTGATCTGAGGCCATCCAGGCCTGTATGAGTTTCTTCAGGTTTGGCTAAGGGTCAGCTCCAAGCTGACTCAGTTAAGTTGAAGATCAGTGAACTTGGGTAAAGAAGGGCATAGTGCTCCTTATATACGGCTGAGTATTGCAAGGACAGTTATCAATGCTGCTGCAGAACGAAAGTGAATTATTTTTCCCACCATCTTGACACATATATACCTAGTTCCTTAAAGTACTGTAGCAAATGTATTAAAACAAGTATCTTATTCTTAAGGCTTGAGCAACTGCTGTTCACTCCTGCTTGACAGCTACTTGCTACTTAACACCACTAGAACAGAAGCAGTTACTTCTGTGCAGCCATGAATCATTTCATGGTTGAATTGCCTTTGGTTTGGAACTTGGAAAGGAAGAAACAGATATCAGAGAATTTTTTCTAAACTATTTGTTACTGTTAGCAGTACCAAAATATTCAGCAATTTTGTTAAAAAGCCTCATTCTTTAGGCAACAAGTTTTCTTTGTTTACCTCTTAGGTTGTCACCGTGTCATGCAGAGAAACAGTGCATTATTACTTCTTGAGATCTCTTGTAAATGAAGCAAGATATAAATATAGACCTGAAACATAGCTGAAAGAAAAAGGGAAAAAAAAAAAAAAAAAAAGTAGCATCAATTTATCTTCTGTCTCAAAAACAAGTATATACTTTCTTCAAAATAAAAGCATCTGGTGTGTTTATCTTTGTCTAACAAACTTAGTTATCTTCTGAGGGAAAATTGCTGTAATTAAAAGGTACACTAAAAATAGACATTGCATAAATTATTTAACACAAGAATAAACTTTAATAATGAAATATTTTGTCCATACAACTTTTAATATTTTAATTTGTTGCAAATAATACCACAAAATAGGACATGATTGAAAATAAAATAAAAAAAAAATACACTTCATGATCTCAGGGCTTCATCCTTCCTGTAGAACCTTACATTGTTCTACAGGACAACACATGTATTTGTGAGTTTTGTTTTACAAGAAATTTCCACTGTGTTTCCTCTCAGTTCATAATAAGAGCATGACTCAGAAAATCTGCTTGCTGGATTCTTGATATCAGGGATAGTATAAAGCATGATATATAGCTTTGGCAAAAACTGAAATTTACCAATAAGGTTAAATTAGGGCAAAACTGGTTGTTTCCCATATAAAGTTAGACATCCTGAATCATTGGCCAACAACATGTGGAAAACATACATGAAGTGCACTTCTCAGGAGATCTATTAAAGCTGCATGAGCATAAAAAGATAGATACATTCTTGATGTGTTTTGGTTTTTTGGTGGCTTGTTTTGGTTTTTTTTTCTTTTTCTTTTTTGGGGAGGGTGTTGTTTGGTTTGGTTTGGTTTTTTGTTGTAGGTGTTTGTTTGTGACTTTTTTGTTGGTTTTTT
>VYXD01014629.1:230994-272285 GCA_013397195.1 Hylia prasina
CCAGTTTTGGGTATCAGTCACTGATACCTTTCTTTCCTTTCTGTGTAACTTGCCTCAAGTTGTGAAATACCATCTAGCCTCCAGTCTCCTAGGAACAGTAGTCAGTCACTTTGGCACAGTTTTTCCCAGCACCCTGGGCTCTTTTGTAGCACAACAGTGTCTCTAGGGAAAATGCAGAAAGAATGAGCCCCAAGGGATTTGTGTGAGTCAAGTTTCCCTGTTCCCATGGGAATGCCATGGAAGAACATGCTAATAAAATACTCAGTCTGATCTCCTCAGTGCATGTGGTTGCTCCAGAAACCCCCAGAGCTGCCTTTCAGAGCAGTCCTCTCCCTCTATGACTCTACTTGTAGAAGGGTATCAGAGGAAACTGAATCAGGAAGAATGGAAAGACCAGCTCAATGGGAAATGTATGACTTTGTCACTAGTAGGAAGGTCTAGGCAGCATGATGCATCCCTGCATTGAAGGCTGACTCCAGGAACCCAAGTCTGTCCCTAATTAATAACATAACAAACATGATACATACTGGTTACCAAAACCACTTTCAATAGAACGAAAAATTATCTCACAGTTGCTGCATTTTATTTCCCAACTAATTTTTCTGGTCACTTTGAAGGAGCTGCACATTGTCTGTTTTCTGATTATTACCTTCACAATTAACTTGGTGTGAAAAGAACCAAAAATTATCCTTCTCATCTCTTCTTGTGCCTCCAGGAATGTGGCTGAGTAAGATGAGAGATGATAAATGCTGTGGCAGCTGGATTTAAATGTGCTAGTAGAGATTTGTCCTTTTAGATGAAAGGTCCCAGAGTCAACAGTTCTTGCTAGCATCCAGCTCATGAAATAAACTTTATCCTCATGGAATTGTTATTCATCTGGCAAGGAAGAGCACATTGTATCTGAGTGCAAAACCTGCAGAAGTCAAATGATAATACATATTGGATCATTCTGCTATAAAATGTGCAAAAATTACATAAAGTATTCAAAGGAAGGTGCTGTTATCTGACACTCAAGATGATGTTGTTACTAAGCCTGGAAATATTGGATCCTTTGCATTATTGACTTTGATTATGCCTTACTAATGGCTGGTTCCTTTTCCATCTCATTGGCAATAGCTTCATTTCCTTTCCTACACCTTTATATTGAGTCATTCAGAAAAATTCATATTACAGAGCTGAGAAATGGAAATTACTCTGCCTACCTTAAGAACTCATAAATATCATATCCTCAAAAGAGATGTTCAGAAAATCAAGAATTATTTAATCCTTCTGCACTTGCTGAGAGGAGCCATGCGGTTCTGTTCTCCAAAAACACAGACAGGCTCATTAGCTCTGCTTCTCAGACACAGAGTGAAGTGAAGTGGGTAAGAATATGTGAAAAAAAGCCACCTGGAGCTACTTTTTCATTACTCATCTTCTGCAAACAAAGATTGGGATTCCTTATTTTGTATGAAAGATGATTATTATATCATAGAATCATAGAATGGTTAGGATTGGAAGGGATCTTAAAGACCATCCAGTTCCAACTCCCTTGCCCTGTGAAGGAACACTTTCCACTTGACCGGATTGCTCAAAGCCTCATTCAGCCTAGCCTCGAACACTTCTGGGGATGGGCCATCCACAACTTCTATGGGAACCTGTGCCAGTGGTTCATCACCTTCACAGTACAGAAGAGGAATGAAGTCACCCATCAGCTGCTTCTCACAGGACATCCCATTCCACTCTTCCACCAGTCTTGTTGACCTCTCCTAGAGGCGTTTGAGTGCCTCCACATTCTTATTACATTGTGGGACCGAGAAATGCACACAGTACTCAAGCTGAGACAGCACCAATTCTATTCACTGGTGAATAGAATTCTATTTCACATGTGAAAACATTGCTATAACTGAGGTTACTACCCCATGCCTTTTTTTTTTGGTAACATAATGTTTCCATCTGCACACTTCTAGTTATCTTGGGTTTTATTAAATGTTAGCCACTTTTCAGGAATATTCAATAGATAATGCCAGTCTTACAAAGAAAAGGAAAATGATGATTTGATGACAAAGGCACTTTATCATAGAAGCGCAGAATATGAGTTGGCAGAGAACCATGAGGATCCTGAAGTACAACTCCTCGCCCTGCACAGCACATCCCCAAGAATCACACCATGTGCCTGAGAGCATTGTCCAAATGCTTCTTGAGCCCTGCAAGGCTTGATGCTGTGATCACTTCCCTGGGGAGCCTGTTCCAGCACCCAACCACCCTCTGGGTAAAGGGCCTTTCCCTGACATCTAACATGAACCTCCCTTGACCCAATTTCAGGCAATTTCCTCATGTCCTGTCACCGGCCACTAGAGTGAAGAGATCAGTACCTGCCCTTCCTCTGCCCCTTATGAGGAAGTTGCAATGAAGTATCTCCTCAGCCTCCTCCTCTCCAGGCTGAACAGAATAAGTGACCTCAGCCGCTCTTCATACAGCTTCATTTCAAGGCCCTTTATCATCCTCATTCCCCTCCTCTGAACGGTTTCTTCATAGTTTAATATCTTATACTGTGTCATCCGAAACTTCCCCCAGCACTGGAGATGAGGCTGCCCCAATGCAGAGCAGAGCAGGACAATCCCCTCCCTTGCCCAGCAGTGATGCTGTCACGCCCAGGACACAGGTGTCCATCCTGGCTGCCAGGGCACTGCTGACTCATGTTCAACTTTCCACTGACCAGGAACCCCAGGTCATCTTCTGCAGGATGGCTCAAGAATATGAAACTTGTTGTAATTGACTAGAACACAGTTCTTCCTTGCTCAAAATCCATCTCTGTCAATGCACAAAAAGATATTTTAGATATGGTTCTGGCATACACAACTCAACGTTGCTGGAAACATAGCTGAGAAAAACAGCCCACCCCTGCAGAAATGTGTCTAGGAGAACAATACCATTCACCCCAGACAGGAAGGAAAATAACACTATTCACCTTTTCAGTTCCGGGCAGAATTATGGAATCACCACACCAAGAAATGTGGGAGGGGAGTTGGAGAAAGATGAATTAAAAATGAATGCTTTCCACCATTCAAATTACTCAGGGAACATGTAGAGCACAAAGGCAATAACAAGCTTTTAAACAGTAGAGGAAGCTAAGGTGCATACAGATTTTGTATTCTAGGGAAGTGGGCTCTCCTAAGTAGAGCAGTAATGTGAAGGTGACTGAGGTCTAAAGTCTTGAAATTCAAAAAAGATTTCCTGGAGCATGGCTTTAACAGATTTTAAGACTCTCAGTGTGCACATAACGCATGAAGACAGCAGCCAAATTTGCCACTGTGTTGTTAAATCAACAACAGTTGAATCACAGCTGGATCAGGAATACATCTGTAATGCAGTACTGGAAGCATAAAGGTGCAGAAATGGGCTGGCACAATCTAACTTTGTGCTTCTCATGTCAAGGTCTGTTCATAGGGAAGAAAACCTTGACCAAATAAAGATGATATTACTTAGACTTTATGGGACTTGAAATACTGGTGCATATAGCATTGCAAGACAAGAGGGCCTTTTAAAACCACACAGTACTGTGTGAGGAGATAACCATTAAGTGAAAGAATAGTTGCTATGGACCTTTATCAGCAATATAAGGTAACATCCTAGTGAAATGGACGCACAAATAGCACCAGCAAATTCTAAGCAGAATGCACAGCATAGCATGTGGGACTGCCAGAATGGATTCAGCTCAGCCCTGCTGCTGTTATGAAAGAAAAGTGTTAACAAAAATGGGAAGGAAGCTCTGTATTTTTACCCACCACTATTTTCAACGGTTGTGTTTGGTGAGTAAGTAATGGCAGAAATGGAATCATACAGTAGTCACACTTTTTTAATGGAAATACACTCATTAGATTAATGTATGTTTTATTAGGAAATAAAATAAAATAAACAAAAGAGAAATTAAATTCTTCAAGCAATAGACTGATCTTTATGAGTGTATCAGAATTTGATTCTCCAGATTCCGCACTGTTTAGTCTTAAAATTATTTTGTTGTAAAACACATTTTGTTCACTTGATGAAGTGGATATTTAATTACTTTCTTAAAATGGAAGAACACTAACAGGAAAAATTGAAAACTATGTCTATAATGTGCTTGTTCTAACATATTAGTATCAAATTACTATCCTAATCTTGGTCATGTTGGCTATTCTGAAGCTAGCTTTTTTTCATTTTCCATGAATGAAAATCCTTATAGCTTTGTTTCATTTCAGAGGATGAAGAAAGTTCTTCAACCTAGAGCTTTTTATGAAATCACATTCTTGGGAGTTAGCTATTCTTTCTAAGGCTTTGCATTAATTCAAAGCTGCTGAATAGCACCTGCAAAAGTTGCTACCTATTACTAACAATTGAGAATGTACTACTTGATTTATCCAGGGAGCTGTAGTGACAGAAAAGTGGCAATCTGCTCCATTTGATAAAAGGTCCACTAAAGTCTCAGTAAGAGAGTGTGAATATACTTAAAAGGAATATCCTTTGCTCTTTAGAATAAAATCATCACATCAGGTAGGTTTGATCATGAATTTCAGAAATCATCATGAGAAAGCCATTGCTGAAAGCATCCAGCTGACCAAAATGCCTGTTATTCAACTATCAGAGCTGTCAGGTGAAAATGAGGCCTTATGCCTCAAATCACCAGAAAAGTCACAATATAATGAGCAAGATCACATTGGCTTACTACAGAAATGCCACTCCCTTCCAAAAATATGAGGTACGCTTTCATGAGAGACTATATATAATAATAATAAAAAACAACAACAAAAGAACTGATATGATAGATAAAGACAATGTAGATGGAGGAGGTATCCTATATGTCAGAAAGCATTTCAGTAGTTCTAATGCTCTGACAGTATCTTAGATAACAGAATAGATAATAAAAGTTAGGTTCTGTCTTGTATACCTAAAGAAGAGATAAAATTATACTAAAATAAAGAAATAATAAAAATAGGATTAGCAAAACAGTGTAGCAACTCAGTACAAAAGAGGACAAAAAGCACTGGATCCATGATAACAAATAGGTTTGGCTTGTCATCTGAAAAACATATAAGGACGTGGCAAAAAATCTACAGTGCACTAAAACATAGAATACATTCTACCAACCATCTGGATTAAGAACATTGAAATAAAGTTACAAAAGTGAACATATGGTGGTGTAGCCAGACAGTTTCAGCCACTCTGAGAACCTTCATCATCTGTTGGTCTTTCTTATAAGAACTGGAAGAAAACTAAGCACTGCAAAGAACAGAATTTAAACAAAATAAATTCAAATATATTAGCAACTGCAGTTACATAAATATAGGCAAATTTTTTAAAGGTCATGTATTGGAGGATGACCAGAACTTACAAACTACAGCAAAAAGCAATAACACTTATGTCCTTGAGTGTGGAAAAAAATTTCAAAAGAAAGACTAGAATAGCAATACAAAAAGTATAAATAAAATATTCATCATTCTATCAGAAATTTCAAGATGGTATCCAGCAGCCAATTATTCAAACCATAAAAGGTAGTCAGCAGCTCCTCTCAGTAGATCACAACATTGCATCTGGACAACGAGCTCTTCATTTCTTTGTATGTGGTATGCAAAACAAAGGAATTATCAACCATGTAGAGGCCATGTAATAGACCGATAGTTCTAATGTGCATTTATCTGCTAAAAATAATTCCACTGTATCCGTATCTTGATTTCAACCTACAGCATCGGGTACAAGAAGGAGATTTTTTAAATATTACCTAATGCTTCCTTTTATCTCTATTGAAAATTTTAAGTTATTTTATGTTTCAGTAAATCATCATAATGTAATGTCTTATTGATAATATTTCATTGCCTAAATTGTATTAGGAGAAAATATTCTCCAACTTTAACTGCAAGGTGAATAAAGTAATATGAAAGTTAACAAGTCCCAGCAAATGATTTGGGGTTTTAAGAAATACAGAATTTGTGTTGAGAGAATCTACAAGAACACTTCCATTGTATGCCTGGGACTTTCTACAGACTACTTCTCATAACTAATCATTTTTATAAATAACTAATCTTATATATAAAAAGACATGGGAAAAAATTGTTCAGAAAGACCACAGACGCAAGGCAACTGAAGATGATCTTAATTAACAACATGGGTTCTACCTATACATCATTGCTTGATTGTCATTTTTCTGTGCAATAAAGAAGCCACTTTGCATTGACTCTGGCCGTATGTCCACAGCAAAAGTAAACTGTTTCCTTTTTGGTCCTGGAAACAACTGAGCAACTGAGCTCCACCATCCCAGTCAGGGAGCACAAAGTGTGAGGCAGCTTTGCAAAGAATTACTAGCTGGCCGCAGAGGAGATGCTGTCAGGAGAAGCTGGAGGCAAGAATGGAAAAGGTCACACAATCACAGAATGAACTAGGTGGGAAAAGACCTTTGATACCATCAAGTCCAACCTATGACCTCAGCAACTAAACCATGGCACTGAGTGCCACTTCCAGTCTTTTTTTAAACATGTTCAGGGACAGTGACTCCACCACCTCCCTGGGTAATCAGGGACAGGAAGGAGAGTCTTACTGGTGTATTTCACCTATACAGCAGTTCAGGTATCTGGGTGCATGCACGACTGAGAAATAACAATCATGGCCTTGCAACTCTTGGTATAGGGCACAGAACAGTCACACAGTGTCTCTTTGTGTCAACGACCTGAAAATGTGGTTACCTTCTCCCATAGAGAGTTGTGGCAGCTGCCTTTTTTCTTTACAAGGACTCTGCTATATCCCCTGGAAGACTGTAGCAAACTGCATACTTAGAGAAACATGTTGAGATGGCTGGTATGATTACTGTAGACAGTTCACCTCCCTTTTTGAGTTTGGTAGAAAGACATTTTTTCTGATATTTTTTCTATAAGCCCTGCTGGAAATAGGAACTCTCGCTCTTTCAGGTTGTACTCCTCTTACCTAAAGCCTTGTGAAGTGCATAAGTGCAACAAGATCTAGAGGAAGTAGATTCTGCCTTTTTTTCATGGTTCCAAAAGGTCTATTTAGAAAGGCAGCTATACAGAAATCAGCTGAAAAGTCATGAACATGTGGAACTCCCTAGCAGTGAAAAATCTGTAACCAGTCTCTGAATGTTGCTCTGTGGGAAAGGAGGGACAAGTTGAACCACTGTGTCCAGTGAATTTCCCAGCGCTTCACCTTGCACAAGCATTTAGGCCATTTGATATCACAAGAATCTGTGCACAATGACATTCAGCTGGAAAACTGTGCCCTGGAGAGTGAGCTGGTATTCACCACTACACTAGAGATCCTCTATAGAAAGGCAACTTGGAGATGTCGTGCTGTGAGTAGCCAATTTTTAAAAATGTAGTTTCTATATCAGTTTGCAACATTTTAAGCAAATGGCTCTCAGGAACAACATGGATATAAATATTCTGTGTTATTTTATGGGATAGATTACTTTTACTGGCATTTTTTGCAATCATTAGAAATACTAAAAGTAACACCTCTAATTGAGTTTATCAGACCTGTGTATGAAGACTCAGACTCAAAGACATGTTCAATGGATTTTATTGACTATATAAAATTATTTATAGTAAAATGTTGTTATACATCTAAATGTGTATTAGGAATAGACCAAGAATTACTGACACTTATTGTATGCTTCAAAACACAGATAATAAGAGACAGCATGCAAATGATTTTAATGCAGTTCTATTTTGCTAGAGAATAGAAAGAATAACACAATGAAAATATAAGAGCAGTATATTTGTAAGTTGTGCTTTGTTTAATCATAGTTAAGGAGAAAATAGAAATGGGTACAGATGAAAAAAGCATTCAGGATGGGTTCAAATGAAAATAATAGCAATGAAACATAAAACTTGCAATGATAAAAAACCCTTTAAGTGTTAAAGTGTTAATTTAACTACATAGTTAGATTAAAATCTCAGAGTTTTAACAGATGAAAAATGGGAACAAACTCAGATATAAAGATTTCTTTATTGCATTAACTGGGAATCTAAATGTTTGAATTTTTAAAACTATTTCTTTTTTCCTTTCACTGCAAACAAATAGACACGACTTGATCATGTATTTCCCAATTCTCTAAATTTTCTTTATTCTTTAAATCCTAATCCTAATCATCTTTCAATTACTTAGGGATAGATTTCCATTTAAGGAAACAATAAAATTATAAACTTTTCAGAACCAATGTAAGTCAGCATCCATCTGAATTTGGCACAATAATAAACACTGTGAGTCAACACACCACTGTAAAAAATCTCACATAAGTTTAAGCACTATTTGAAATAGCAGTGTTGAAAATTCAGAGAAAGGCAAAGTAAAGGTGAAGGTAGGTAATGGCCAGATACATAAATTCTAAGAGTGGTGTTAGTGTGTTTTCTTGAAAGGATGGATTGTTATTTAGATTACAAAGCTATTATGCTGTACTACCAGAACAGGTTGTTTAGGCAGAATAAATGAGAATGCATAAGATTATTTTTAATTTAATGGGACTATACTTGTCATTACTTATTAAATAAGCATGAAAGAAAATTAAATACAGATGTTTTTACATGTGTGTGTCTGATGACTTGATAGTGAGAAACTATTTCCAGATTAATTCTAGCCTAGGAAGAACAGAACACTGTGAACCATCAGCTCAGTCTTCATACATGTCCAAAAGTTTCTTAATCATGTAAAAATTCCTAATTTCCCCTTTTGAACACACCATATTTGCCTGGGTAAAAGCTATTACGTTCTGTATGTGTCAAATTTTCCCACAGAAGTGAATGTATCTAAATCTTGCTTTATACCAGCAAAGTCACTAAAAAGATAAGAACATTTCATGAAAGGAGTGAAGTTAAAGGTCACCATTATCACAGAAACATTCCTTGCAGTTTTTCATCAGTTTTGAGAAGGTTTTAAAGGATTTTACTGAATTTGCTCTTTGAAATCTCTTTATGTCAGCCTCTGCCAGCCTCTGTGAGTTCACTGAAGAATATTTCAGCCTTACTTGCTGCAGTATTGTTATACATACCATAATACTATGTAACTTCATGTTTTTATTTAATTCTGCAGTTCATTTCAGTCCTTCTTTCCAACCATGCATTAGTTGTCATGTCAGGAGGGAAGGTTTTCATTTTCTATGTATCTTCTCTTTCAGAAGTCAGCATGGGCTTAGTAAAATAAGAAATGACTGGTGGAGTTAACTGTTATCACTGAATGTGCATGAAAGATTAATCTAAAAGACAAAGTTTCAGGCACACAATGTTCCATCTGCAAGAGTCAAATCCTGTTCCCATTTAAACCTGTTGAGATGTTGCCATTGAGAGAGATGAAAAAAAAAATACTCAAGAAATAATCTGACTTGTTAGAAGCCTTATTTTTCTACATGCATAGATTTTAAAAGATGTGAAGCCCCTTCTTAAATTTAACTATCATAGTTGGGGGGGGGTATTCATTTTTATATTACCTTTTTAACTAAGCTAAAACCTGGCCCAACCCTGTTTAGGTTATTGTGAGGGTTAAATATTTTATCTTGTTAAAATAGTTGTAGAAGTGAAATCAGAAGGGGAATGTGAAGTTATGCAACTATTCTAATACAGACATTTTATGTATATTTTGGTTCCTGGAATTTTTAATATGATTTTAATAAGGTCTTTGGTTTCTTGCTACCATTATTTGCACAGAGCCTGTCCTATTGATTGCTTCTAGATCAAAATAAAGTCCTTTGAAATTAACGTCTTTCATTAACTTCTCCTGGAAATTGTCACATGGCTTTTCCCCAGATAAAGCAGAGAAAATTCAGTAAATCTATACTTTCTTATTTTTCATTTCATAATAAATTTCCTTTTGTTTGAAAATGAAAGCATAATGATAAAATTAGGCAACTCTGTGGAAAGACAAAATGAGTTTCTAGGGCCAGAATATTTGCTGATCCTGAAATTATTTTTTCTATTTTCCATTTTTCATCCCAAAAAGTCACCCAGCATGGTATTGATTTAAATTGTAATTTGTATGTTTGTTTATTTGCTTTTGATTAGTTTGGAAATCCATTATTCCAGCAAATCCATCTGAAGATGCTGCTTTTTCATTTCTTTTTTGATGGCCATGAAGTAAAAGTTCTGTTCCTTTATAACAGATAATTTTAAAACATAAATCAATTTTCTAGTCTATTTCATAAGTGGTGATTAAGTGTGATTTTTTTGAGACACAAAGAATAGGTTTTTGCTGTTTTTTTAAGAAACTGTCAGACTATCAAGAGGACTGCATTGTATATAGCAACCTTTGTCACAGCTACCAATCTTTCCTCTCTTTTTGCCAAAAATGAGTGGAAATCTGAATTATGCATTCATTATATTAGTTGAGGAATTGACTTTCTGTTCTCCTCAGAGTTCTAGCAGTTCCAAATATAATGGTCAGAAATAAGGACAAACAAAATCCTTGAAAAATATTCTAATGCAAAAATTATTTGAGTAGAACTGAAAATTTCCAAATATTCCAGTTACTTCTTTTGTTAGTATAAAAACTGAGGAACAAATTGTACAAAATAAAGAGAGAATATTTCCACTGGATTCCAGTACATCCACTGGATTAGCCCTTTTTCAACCGGCTCTGAGTTATTAACTGCAAATTACAAGCCCACTTGTGACAGTGATATTTTTCTATCCTTTCTGCAGAGAGGGTTATTAGTGCTTCTATGTCAATAGTAATTGTGGCATAGAATATCACTAAGCAGGGTCTGGTGAAATAAATGAGGGAGGAATTGTGTGCATCCACAAAATGCAGACAAGTACTAAGGAGAGCACCATGGATGGATTATGTTCCTTTAAGCTGAACCACCAGAACTTCTCAGGCAGAACAATTTCACAAGAAAGGTCTCAGCTTTTCCTCCTGATAGGCTCCCTTGCCATATATAGACAGGCTACTTTAAAGATTTAGAAGGAAAGTTACTGCTGACAAAGTGTCAGGAGATGCTGCAGCAGATAAGAGGAAAGTGACTGAGATGTGTGTGAAAACAGGACAAATATTGTGTGAAATGTGGTTAAAATATACAAATTTTAAAATATTTGAAAGGATTTTTAAGAGTAAAGAATCAGTGTGAAAAGTCTTAAATAAGTGGGGAGATACTTTTTTAGCAGTGCTTTTGTCATTCCAACTCTAAATCAGCAAGTCTTCTACTCATAATCCTTTTATGATGAAAATGGGAAATATACCCCTGCAGAAGTAATCTAGAGAAAAAAAAAAAAAAAGGTTTAAAAGTAAACTTGCTACATAGTTTGACATTCAAATCACTGTATTTTCTTCACTCATGCATTTTAAGCTGGTATGGATGAGAGAAGGATGTAACAGAGCTAAGATGAATAAATTATCTGAATGTATTCTGGAGTTATTTTGGAGGATATTTAAAATCACCTGCTCTCACAGCTGTATACAGGTGAGCATTTTACCAGGGTGTTAGGAAAGTTTTCTACACGCATTTCTGTGTAATATGGATGAGCTTGTAAAAGCTGACAAGGTGTTGATGCACCCCTTATATTTTGCATTCATCTTTTATGTTTAAAGTTTGGGAGGTCACCAGTTTATAAAAGTCCTAGCAATAGGGTCCACAGCTGCAGTGAGGGTGAAACTTAAAAAAATTAACACAGAAGAGAAAACTGGATCAAGAGAACAGGTTGAAGTCTGACAGGTTCATCCAGATTCGCTGGACAAATGTGAAGGTGTTTTTTTATATATATTTCCTTTCCTTATTCATTTTCAAAGATTTCAAAAATGCCAGGCATCAAGATTCAAGATTTCCTCTTTATGACAGAGGAAAACCTCTGGCTTCCTGTCTTCCTACAAGATAAGTTTAGACCACAGGTCAGAGTGATATTGTTTCAGGTTAATGGGTTTGCTGTATTATTTTATTGTTTTATTTTTCTCGCACGCATTGATACTCCATGTTTAACTCTGGTCTCATAAGCACACTGACATTTTTCAAAAAAGAATGAACAAGAAAAGGTGAATTTTACACTTTGTGGGAATTTCAGGATAACTGCAAAGATAATACCACAGACATTTTCTGTATCAGTCTCCTTGACAGTCTCATTCAGTAAGGAAGTTGTTGTTGTCTGAATGTCCAGTTTCTTGGAAGTTATTCCCTTATTCCATACTATGACCTTTCCAGGTAAGAACAAGGCTGCTAATACAACAAACAGGTGTGGGTAGCCACCCCTTCTACGTCAGCTTGACAGCAGAGTCCAGATTGCTCTAAGCAACCTGACCTTGTTGGGCTGGGGGCTTGGACTGGGTAACCTTCAAAGTCCCTTCCAACCCAGACCATTCTGTGATTCTCTCCCTTGCATTTGGGCATTTATCAAAATTACCTCTTTTCAAAGCTGATTTGCTTCACCTGGAATGAGCATCATGCTGTCTCCTTGACAGAGGATGGGAATTAATAGCAGAGCACTGACCTTCAGCTCCAGTAAAGCAAAAAGGCGAGGCTTGCTTAGTAAGAAACAGGCTGAGTCTAGCTGCTCCCTTTCAGAGGAGAGTTTAAACTCAAATAGCAGATAACACAGAGTGTGGTTGGATTAGAGGGAAGGATGGGAAAAGGGATATTTTGTGTATCCCTGAGGACACATAGGATTTAGCAGACCTTTTCTTAGCATACTACATATAGACAAAAACCTTAATCCTTTCTGCAGTCCTGAAAGGACCTGCAGACCTTTCTTCAGGTCTCTACCAGGTCTCCTGCATCTGACCCAGTATTAAAACACTGACTGATTTCTAGATGATTTTTTATGTTTATACAAACATGATATAGTATCATGCCAGAGAAGCAATTAGCCTTCAGCAAGGGTTTTTTTTTTGCTCCCATATTTGAGAGAATAGTCTTCTAACGCAACTAAACCTATTTACTCTCAGGCACTCTGCTTCAGTTCCATTAATTTCAGTTTACTGTGACACACTATAATTTATTCTTCCCAAGATTTACATGCATGTGCACTACCATTAGTTGTATTTGTTGTTCTATTAGCTTTAAACTTTTATAAATACCACAGAGATGGCAAATAAAGTGTCAAGGAAAGTGGATGATGTATGAAAGAGTATTACCATCTGTCTAGAAAGATGCACCAAATTTCTTCAGGGAATATATCAGCTCCCATAAGATAACTATTAAGGTTATCTTGGGTTTTGAGGCTTATTCCTGAACTGTATTGATTCTTTATAATGTTGGTAGTTCTTCAAGTATAAAAATTGATGTTACCATGAGAGTTGTAACTTATGTGTCTCTGGTGCTTCCATCTAAATTTTGTGTAAATTAAAGACAGAACACTAGTTATCACCCTCTGAGACTTTCAGTGAAACTCCTCTGTGAGAATGAAATGGCTTTTCTTCCTTAGGAGTGAGACCATCCTTTATGTTGTGATTCTCAAAATACAGAAAATGATATCTGGTTTGCCTTGCATGAAAGTGTGAAATAACATGAAAGGTGATATCTCCCAGTTCTATGTAATTTTTGCAATTCTGCTTTGAATAGTTTCAGGAGTTGGGAGGCAGTTAGGACCACAAATGACAGTGCTAAGTGTTCTAAGCTACCAGGGAAAAAAATAAGATAAAATGAGATCAAGAAATCTTTTAAATTAATGATAATGTACTTAAGAATTATTAGGAAATCTGTGTAGCTATTAGCTTGTTTCTTTGTACAGAATAGAAATTTAATTAGAATCTGCATCCAATATTCCTGTTGTAAAAAACAGAACTATGATTCTCCTAGCCCCAGAAAAAAAGTGTAACCTCTTTTCTTTTTTATTTTGCTATGTACACCTGACTTGATCTTTTGAAATTTGATTGGATTCATACTGAAATCCCAATGAAGCAAGTAAAGCAGAGGGAAGCTAAGCACAAGTGATGTCTTATCAATACATTTTTGAATATTTATAAAAAGAATGAGCTTTCAAGCTGTCCTTGTAGTTACATGATCATCTTTCGTAGAAAAGGACTCTAGTTGAGTATTTAGAATCTGAAGTTCTTCTTCACAGTTAGTTGTGTAATATTTTCAGATTTCTGCAAAGATTTTGACACTGTCTCTCCCAGGACCCTTCTGGGCAAAATGTCCACAAATGCATTCTGTCATGGATGGGAACACAGGCACGAAGGGCTGACAACAGGCTTGAGACCTGTCACTAGTGGCTTCTGCCTCCTTGGCCCTCTGCTCTTCAACATGCTCATAAATTACTTGGATGCAGGACTAGAAGGGATATTAAGCAAGTTTGCCAACGACACTACACTGGGAGGAGTTTTGAAGCCCTTTGAAGAAAGGGAAGCCCTGCAGAAAGATCTTGATGAATTAGAGAGTTGGGCAGTCATCAACCATATGAAGTTCAACAAAGGGAAAATGCTAGATTTTGTATCTGGAATGGGGTAATGCTGAATGTATGGACAAGGTAGGTAATGAGATGCTAGAAAGCAATGCCATGGAAAGGGACCTGGGGATTCAAGTTGAACATGAGCCAGCAGTGCCCTGGCAGCCAGGGGTCCACCTGTGTCTTTGGGGGCATCAGGCCTGGCATCACCAGCCAGGCAAGGGAGGGGATGTCCTGCTCTGCTGTGCACTGGGACGGCCTCACCTTGAGTTCTGAGGGCAGTTTTGCATGCCACAATACAAAAAACACATTAACTTCTAGAGAACACTCAGAGGAGGGCAATGAAGACGTTGAAGGGCCTTGAGGTGAAGTCATATGAGGAGGGGCTGAGGTCACTTGGTCTGTTCAGTCTGGAGGAAACAGAGGGGACACCTCACTGCAGTTCCAACTTCCTCATGAGGGGAAGAGGATGGGCAGGCACGGACCTCTTTGTGGTCATCTCTGACAGAAGCCAAGAGAGTGGAGCCAAGCCAAGTGAAGTTGTGTCAGGGAGGTTTATGTTGCATTTTAAGAAGATATTTTTCACCCAGAGGGTGGCTGCCCACTGGAACAGGCTCCCCAGAGTAGTGGTTACTGCACCCAGCCTGATGGAGTGCAAAAAGTGCTTGAACAATGCTCTCGGACACATGATGTGACTCTGGGGATGGGCTGTGCAGGGCCAGCACAAGAGTTGGACTGTATGATCCTTGTGGGTCATTTCCGCAGCTTATTCTGTGTTTCTGTGTCTCCAGGTGAAAATTAAACTACAACCTGTTCTATGTACAATTAAAATAATGAAAAATTTCAGTTTCCTTTTTTCTTCTCTTAAAAATCCCATATGCTTAGCTGCCTTCTTGTGCCATTTAACACAAACTGGTGAAGGATATTTTTATTAGCATAACAACCTAAGAGAGTGGTATCTGTGACCCAACACAAAGTTGAATGCATAACAAAGGTTTGGAAAAATATGGGCAACTGCAAATTAAGGCCTGGATCTTCTCAGCCACACTAAATGACAGTGTCATTATTGGACAGTGCTGGCAGATGTTGTTCAGGCTTGATCCTCTTTCCTAGTAGACTGTATCAGTGGGATTCTTGCTGTTGAGGGGAATACTGGTCATGTGTCCTCTGCAAAGCAACCAAAATGTGTTTGATTTCAGTACTTAAAGGAGGATAACATATTTGTGGATTCTGATAAGTTTCTTATTTACTAACAATTTAGATGAACTGATAAAATTTTCTGACTGTAGTAAATAGTTATCATTTTAAAGGAGAGTAAATTCCATTCCTCAAGCATGACTGTGAAATATTGTCCTGTATATTAGTAGCCCAAACAGCAGATTCTGTTTGGTTCTTTGAACCTGCACTTGTAGGCAAGTTTGATCACAATTTTCCAAACAGTACAGCAATAATCTGAAATAAAGGATCATGGACAGTGAAATAGTGCCAATGTAGATAATTTATTACATTTTGAGAGCTCATCAAGACAAGGATAATTTGATCTCACAGGTCATCTGCTCATTTAATCTCTTCATTTGGTGAAATAAAATAATCTTAAGGGTAACAAATTGTTGTTTAAAACGCCTCAATTTTTAGTCGATTATATGTATAAATTGTTGCCTGACTGTGGATATATTAAACTTTATGAAGTTTATAGCTGTGCTTGGAGAGAGTCCTAAAATGAGGGTCAGACTGTTTTACATCTGAGAGATTGTGATGTCTTTGGATCCTTTTCTGGGCATTCTTACAGGTATTAATACATGGGAAAGGGAAAGTGAGCAAAAAAGAAAGGTCATGATTAATGAAAAACATTGTTTCTTTGTTATCAAAATGCACTCATGTCTTTGAGCTTACAGGACTTAAAAATTCACCAGTAAAGTGAAACTTAAACCTATTTTATGAGTTTATTAGCTTTTACTAAAGGTTACAACAAAATCCTGGCACTTTTTTTTTTCTTTCTCATTTCAATTCATTACTAATATATTTGATGCTAACTTTGCTTTTCTAGTGTTGTGGAATACCTGTGGTACCAACAGGAATATCACCAGACCAGCACTGATGTACATGATCTCTACTACTTATCAATATATTATTCTTGCCAATGGAGCGATTTTTTTCAAATAAAATTTTTCTGTCACAGAAATCATGTGGTTATAATTAAGGGTTCAACAGTGACCTAACAGAGAATATCAACTCTGAGGAAAAATGGGCAAACACACATTTTAATGATACCATCTTGTGCTTTACTTTTATGTCTGTGCAAATAGTTATGTAAAAATGAAAGGAAGGGTGACTGCAATCAGTTGTCTACAGCTATCACTTCTTTTGGCAAGCAGGAGGATTTCAGGCTTTATGTAATGTCCAAAAAATATCCTTCAATGAAATAATACCAGCATCACAAACTGTCACTATATACATTCTCCTTCCCTGGCTTCCTTTCAGCCAAGTACATTTAAAATATACTGGCTGGAGCCAAAATACATCATACAACTTTCTAATATGCATTTTCTCATGAAAGACAAAGTGGTAAATTAACTCTTATAAAACTTAACTTTAAGTTGAAGTTAAACAAGGTTTTGAAATACTGTGGGATTGAAAATAGCAGGAGAATGAAATTCTGATGTGCTGTGGGTTAAGGCAGTTGCACAGAACATAAAACCAAGAAAGGATTAATTACTAAAAACAAAAAGAAATATGCCATTCTGTGAAAACTGGAAGTAGTATAGGGCAGATTGTCTTCATTGCAGTACAACTGATGTGTCCCGGAGTGATAACCTTGCCTGTGCATGTTTAATAACACTGTTAGTCACAGTAAAAGATACCTTTCACCAAAAAATTTCCAGGTTGAGCATTCTGCTGATAGAAAAACTGACCTCACTGTTTCTTTTTGCTGGGAGCACAGGTCAGGGGATTTTCTCTTCTGGAGGCTGCCTTGAGGCCATAGCTGTGGCTCAGGTACTGCAATGTCTTGACCTCTGTCAAAAAGACCTAGTGCTCAACCTGTGCTTATGCCTGTAAGCTTCATGGATGTCTTGAGGGAATCTGAGAAGCAGCTGGACTATGAGCAGCCAGGTCGTTTGGGTATGTGAACCTGTGTATTCAAGAGGTGAAGACACAACCTCCTAAACAAGGCATTTCCTATAATGGAGTTCATGTAAAGTTAGCATTCACATATGGAAAAATATCAACTATTTAAAAGAAATAATATTATTTACTTATAATAAGAGTAGTAATAATAATAGCAATAATAACAATAGTAATAATAATAATCCCTGTTTTCATTCCTCTAAGAAAAACATAGCAGCAGTTTTTTTAGTCTTAATGTTACTCATTTGGCGGTTGGTGAAAATGAGGCAATTTTCACAGCTGAAGAGGAGTCATTGATACACATTTGATAGTTGTGTCAAACATAAATTAGTAATTTTTCTACCCAATACTCTTCATTTGCTACATGCTGAACATAATATAATCTAGTTTAACAGCAAGCCCAGCTATTAAACCCACATGAGTTTTCACAAGTAGAAGAAATTATACAAGGGCTGCAGAAAGCGTGCTCATTTATTCATTAATTCATTCATCCATTCATGCTTATGTTGTTTGGTAGTACCTCTGAGATTTTTATCTTGTGTCAGACTTGTTAAACATTGTAGTAATTCAGCTTTAAAAGGTATCACCATAACATTTGTTGCTCTCTTCTTATAGTGAGGTTGTATAAAAGCATATTTCTGCTGTTCTTACTACATTTAAGAGCTGCAAAACTTGAACTGATTGAGTAAACAAGGATGACTATGGGGCTGTTCAAACCTGAACATTCAAAACCTATGATACCCTCTAGTAGATAAAATTTCAACAGTGTTATTTGCTGGTGTAGTTAGGCTGGATTAGGGTCACATACGCTCATGCATACTGTGCTGCTATATGAATAAAAATCTCAGTTCCTTTTTATAGAGACACTAAAACTCTCAACCAAGACAAAATTACCACAGTTGAGATTTTTAAAATACACTAATCTGTAAGCTGTGAGAGTTTACAACAGGGCAGCTGTCTTTCAGTGGGAAAACGAGATCCAGTGTTTTAAAGGACTGAAGCATTACACCTGAAAAATTATGTAGACTTACTTTCACAAAACCTTTAGTATAAGTTCCCTCCAGGGAGAGCGGTAAAGAGATGTTCTGCATGCTGCTTTAGATTAAATGGGAGCAGTGCTGGTCGTAGGAGTTCCAGACTGTGTTATGTTCTTCATTGCATTTCTAAAGCATGGAGTGCAACTGCAGCAGTACCCTGGTCTATGTCACCCTATTGCAAATGTTTCTTGCACAAACTACGTCTTTCACTATCTATTGTGTGTCCATGCTCCTACTCACTATATTAATGATAATATAGCCAACGTAAAATCTAGCTCCTGTAATAACTTCATGTTATCTGCCCACCACACCCAGTACGCCCTTTCATGTGTAAAACAACTGAGGTTTCACAGGCAAAAGGAAGGCATCTGCATATACATTATGCAAGCCAGTTTTTAGAGGATGTACATTATTTTTGGCATTGTTTACAAAGTATTGTTTGGGAGAGACATTGGCAAACAAACACCTAATAGGAAATGTCAAACTTGTGTTAATATGTAATATAGGTGGCAACATCCTGGCACTGTGGTATAATGAAGGTTCTCCCCTGCTTAATCTAGTGCTGGTGTGGGCAAACCCAGTGAAGTGGACAGGAGTTTGCTTTCTCAGCTGGTTCACATTCTTGTCATCTTGTCAGGAGCAGCCAGCCATAACATATGGTTGTGACTTGAATCCTTAATCAGAGAGCACTGGGCACACAGGAACAACTAGAATTGGCGGCTATCACAACTACTGAAGTTTTGTGGTGGACCAGCAGACCATTTTGTTATTCCATGAGAAAACTTCCAAGCATAAGATACACAGGATGTGAAGGTGTAACCACATATTTCCTAGGAAAAGAGTATCTTTGTAATGATTCAGAGGGAGTTTTAGAGTCATGTTTGGGCAACATCATAGCCATGCCCCTTTGGAGAAATATAAATAGTCAAAAGCAGAAACTCCCTACTGCCTCCTTTCCACTCTTGCTCCCCTTAATTCCCTGTATGAGATGGCAGCAGATGTAGGAGAAATAGGCTTCCTGCTGGAGACAAATATATCCAGCCAGACCATTCCTATGCAACTGTCTTGAAACTGCTGCATTACTTTCACTGCCCGGAGCAAGCAGCAGCAAACACCAGAAATAAGCATCTCAATCAACACCCTTTGCTCAGGGGCCACAAAATGCCAAGTGGTGGCACAGCAGTCTTAAAATATGCCAAATTAGCTGATCCCATGTTGTTTCCCAGGCTGAGTCCTGCCAGTCCTGAGCTCCGGCAAACTCACATTTCTTTAAGCAAGGCACTGCATTTGAATTAAATATGCAGACAAGATTTTTTTATTTGCATAAACTATCAAGTTTTCATTTTTTGTTTTGACCTGCACAATCACCATTTTTACTTCCTTTTTGAAACATATAGAGGCAAAACTGGCATCTCGGATACTGGTCCGATAATTTGGTAATTGATGACTTGATGACTTTCTTATGGTGATTACTTCTCTGAGACCACAAGATGTCCTTTGTGACCAATGATAACTTGTTTTGTATTTGCTGTCAGCAAGTCAAAGTTCAGTTTTCACATTGTTATTTTATAGAAGGGTATCCGCACAGCTGATTGAAATAAACTATAAAGGTTATCAAGTCATGATAACCAATCATGATAATTGTCATGATTGCCAAGTTTTTTCTAACCTTTCATGTGGCCAGGCTTAAAGAATGGCTTAGGATGAGTCTGCAGATGCACTAATTTTTTTTTCCTGCTCCCACCAAGTATGTTACAAAATCCCATGTCTTAGACCTAAGTGACTCTTATTATTAGGGAAACAAGGAAGAGCCCTCAAAAATCTAAGTTTAGGAGAAAGATCATAATCTGTTCCTTTTTGCCCTTCCTTCAGGTGAGTTTCAACTGGATATGCCCTTTAAAAATATGAGTCAAAGTTTCCAGGGGCAGTGGCAGTTCTTGGTAAAGGGTATTTTCTCACACAATTCACAGTTAATCAGTAGCCCGGTGAATCTGTGTGGCTGGGGTGGCTGCCTTTTGTACTCTGTCTACCCTACAGGTGTCTCCATCCTCTCTGCCTAAAAAAATGCTTCTGAATAACCTTTTAACTTTTCCTTTGGATCTGTCATTCCTAGGAAAAGACAGTAGTTACTTATCCTTTTGAGACTGGGCTGACTTGAGGGCTGACTGAGAAAGCAATGACCTGCTTGGTTCGCAGTTTCAGTGCAGCATCAGTTTGCAAGGATGAGAGCACTTGAAGTAGCATGTTTCTTGGCTCTTGCTAAGGCTGGTGCTGCATGTTGGAAACTCATCTCATGATGGTTACCTTTAATTTGACTATTTCTGTTTCCCCCTTCAGCTCTAAAGCTTTTGACATCATTATAGAAGACTAGAAAAATATTTGGATAAATTTATTCTGGCAGCAGAGAGCAGTAAGTGAAGGTTTTAAAGTACAGTCTCATACTTTGTTATTCTAAACACCAGTTCTTTATCCCAGTTGCAGTTTTCACATTTATTGCTGGTTCATAACATACTGATCATTGCATCTTTTCAAAAATTTTATGGAAGGAAAGAAAAAGTATTATCCATAAAAAAGAGTCTTGGGTATGATAGACTTGATAATGGCTATATTAAAGTGAAATTGCAGAACATAAAAATGTTTTGTGTTTGTAAAGAGAAGAAATCAATGGAAAAAGCCCTACACGTTACTTGTAAATGACCACTGAATACCACAGAATTGAAGCCAATTTTGATTTACCAACTATGTATATTATGCTTACAGCAGAGTAACCTCCAGGTGTCCTTGAAGCAACTGCAGGATTTAGTAAACTGAATATTATTTAACTGAATTACAACACATACTAAAATTGAAACATATATATATAAAACAGGTAGCTAGATTTTTTCAAATATAAATATGATTATGACTGTTAAAGACATTAATCAAATGTCCTGAACATTTTTCAATTTACATGTTTATAAAATAATGTCTCATTAGAGTCTTATTGTTAATAATGTTATGTCTGTAACGTCACTTGAATGAGGAAGGTAGAGAGGTTGGAAAATACAATGAAATACAAGAAGTTTTCTTTGAAAGAAAACTGACCATTTTCTTTATGTTAGAGCTCTGCAGGCAGTAATACAACACCCTCCGCCCATTTATTTTTAAAAACAGAATGTGACATGCCTTCAGAAGTTGAATTTTTGAAATAAATAAATAATACAGTGCAGAATTAAAAGAATGCTAAAAATTGAAGATTCCCCTTTTTGATCCATCAATTGAAGAGAAGAATAGAAAAATAAGGAAAACATACAGCACATATTTTTTGAAGTGGTTGTTCTAGAAATTGCGGTCTGACTAGAACAAACATTTGTCCAATAATAAGAAGTAGAAAAAGGAAAACGTCTGTGTTGCTGATAGACTTGGGAGAATCCTTGCCTGAAAAGAGAATCTTCTCTCTTAAACAGATATTCCCTGGACCTGTCTATCCTGTATACTCAGTAACTGAATTACTGTAAAAAAAAAGTTAATTTTCCCTATTTTCTCATTCTGTGCTATTTATCTTAATTATTATATTAGTGAGAGTTAAGTAATTCTCTGGCTATGTCTACTATCTTTTCCCTGATCCTTGCTCTGGATGATTTCTACTATCCTAATTTTTGTTTCTTGGGTCTGTATGGTCAATTATGCAACAGTGAGAAAGATCTTGGAAACAAATTTGTTTGAAATACCAAAGTTGCATGAAAAAGGGGAAGGCACAGAGACTGGATAGCTTATTCCATATTAACAAGAAATTTTCATCTCCATAACTTCTAGCTAAGATGTCCCATCACAATAACTTTCTGCTAGGTTAATGATTTAAAAAATAATTTTGTGTTAAATTGTCAAAAACTTTGAAAAAATTAATCCTTTCTTTATAAAATTAAAAGCAAGACCAAAAAACAGTGTAAATCAGTTGTGCTCCCTTTAACTGGTGAATGTGAACTCCTAGTGTTGTCTTTTTAAAAACACTTTTTAGAGGAAAATCCTTTTGAATGTTTCACCAAATTTTATTTTAAGAATGTTTAAAGCCATAGTGACTGAAAAGAAATTTGAGGGTCCATACATGGTATCTTTTAAAGGTATGGGACAAAGATTTTGTTTTAGAAGCAGACATCTTGAATGAGAGTTTCTGTAGCAGAGGGTAAGATAAGTAAGACATTCAGAAATAAAATATTGCTTTCTCCTACATGCTTTTTATCACTGCACCTTTCTTAAAAACAAAGCTATTCTACTTTATGCAGTTGCACACCTTATGACTAATCACCTAGGATAATTTTGGGGGATATTATTCATGTAGAAAGGAGAAAGAGAGCAAAAATTCAGTATAAAATAAGGAACTGCTTGAATGGTCTTCTTAGAATACTGAGGAAGAAGACTTGTTGCCTTCTTTTCTCCCCTTTTCGGGCCCGGCTAGCGACAGCATAAGTTGAGGGCAACATACCTCTGGGTCCAGGATGGAAGGGGAGGTACAAAAGCCTCACTGGAGCCTTTGGGGAGAAGTCTCTTGGTTGTGTAGCAGCTGAGAGCGGCATGTTGGCAGGCAAGACATGACACAGCTTCTGAGGGGGTTGCTTAGATGTTTATTCAGGGCCCCACCCCGGGAAGGGGCATGGTCCCCACCCAGGGAGCCTCCAGAGAGGGATGCCAGACCAGCCCCAGACCAGACAGACAGACAGACCACCCGAGAGACCAGCCAGATCGAGAGAGCGAGCTCAATAGCCCTTGTGCATCCACTTAAAAGTTACCCAGCAAGGAGGGGGCAGTTCCAAGGATTGGACCAATGGGATACTAAAGGTAGGAGGGCTTGGGTTAACCCATAAGGCATCCAGGATGAGGTGATGGGCAGGAGTTACCATGAAGGACAATTTAGGGAAGGGTTACAACTCAGCAATGAGCCATACATTTTGGGGTGAATAGAACATTTAGGAAATGAATCACCACAAAGACTTATCTGTATTTAAATGGAATGGTAAGATTACTATGCTAATTTAATCAGCTGGTGCGTTTTTGCTATGAAGTAGAACAAATATGGAGGTCTCTTCACTAGGTACAACTAGGCTAGTTTGGAAATCTGGAGCAGGTGTCATAGGTTACACTGGGCAATGCCTGCCAGGAACTGCTTATTGTTGCTGCTTGGGAGAACCTCAGGAACCCTATATCTTGCACTGTAGGGTGATGACAGCATGTCCAGCAATATCTTGAAAACCTGACCTACCTACAGTTCTACAAAGAGATTATACATCTACATGTGTGTGTATCCATAAAAGTGTGAAGTATGCTCTACAGAGAGAAACTTTTTTCTGAAATACAAGTATTCTAGATGTTCCTTCTAGTATTTCTCCTTCATGCTATAGTTTTGTTAACCTCCTCAGCACAGTGAGAAGAATTAGCTTGCAAATGCCAGACAGATTTGTAGAATCAGAGGCATTATCAGATATTTTGGCTCTTCTCTGAACTGGACAGTGGAAGCTGCAAAGCTGACAGCCAAATATCTAATTCCTTCTCACACCGCAGCTGCAGCTAGACCTAGGGATATCACAGCCAAATGTTTGTTAAAACCATTTACCTGATATTCAGCAATGCTTATATTAACATTAAAGTATGCTTGAATGCGTTTCCATCTAAACAAATATGTGAGATGTAATTTCTAATTCATGATAGCTATAAGCATGCATTTCCTAAAGAATATGTAAATGTTTCATACATGCAATTTAGAGTGATATAAACAGATTTAATTATGATACTAGCATAACATAAATGTTAAAAATTTTTCCAATTAAAACATTGTCAAATATATATATTTAAATAATAAGGAAACAATAAGAATAAATTAACCAGCAACTATAAAGCTTTTTTATTCTAAACTTTGAAGGGCAATATTTCTACAAAAGTCTGAAGGCAGTACGGCATGAAAAAATATTTAGTGTAAAATTGTGATAACTGCATATTATTTTAAATTAATCTCCTTTATTAGTTTCACCTTTCTATGGGGAATATAAGCTGAAATGCACATTTCTGATACCTGAAATTAATTATTTGTTATCTTATTGTGCTTCTTCATAATATTATTAAAACATCTTATTGTGCTTTGCCTCTCTCAAGAGGCAAACTTTGAAAATCCTGCTTAATCATGTTCTCTGATGTCTGACTTCTTAACAAAAGTAAGGGTCTTTTAGATAATATCATAGGTTCTGAATTACTTTCTTATTAATATTATTTTCAAATGGAAAAAAACATATTTTTACTGTTTTACTATAAACCAGTGAATGATTTTGTTGATTATTGTGAAAAAAACTTCTGCACTTCTTCCCTGCAGTCATCACATATTGTCTTCTATAGCACTAATTTTTCTTCTCTCTCTTTTTTTTTTTTCCCTAACCAAATGAAAGTTTTGTTAAATAAAATCTAATAGTTTATAGAAAAATCTGATAATACATTAAGTTGTTCCTTTGAGACCTACTGAACATATACACTCCAATTCCTGTTCCTACACAGGACAGTCCCAGACAGTCGCACCATGTTCAAAGGCTTCTTGAACTCTGTATGGATGTGGAAGTGAGGGCAACTATACAGTCCTTAAGTCACAGTTGCTCCTAATATGGGGCTTGTGTCTTTGGAGCTTCATCCTATCTTCTGGTCTGACTGACCTGAATATGACAAACCTTTAAAAATCTATTGACCTTTTGCAGAGTGACGTATGGAAAATTTATTTCCTGAGTTTGTAAACTAATTTTTAAAGTTTTTTGGTACTTATTGCAGGGGAGTAATGATACAGATGCAAATTACTGTCACAAGAAACCTTGAAAGATTAATATATTAAAAAAAAAAAAATTAGAAAGGGCTAAATCCACCTGAAAGTTAGATAAATAACCTTAATTAATAGGCCTTATACCATTCCTAACTCCAATATTCAGAATCCAAGGCCAGATTGTGTTAGAATAATGTCTTAGTTGAGGTGGGAGACTATTAGTAATTTTAAGGTTGTGGTTTTTAAAGAAAAGACTGCTGTTGACTGATGCATGAATAGACTCAAGGATATCTCAGAGTTTTCTTTCCCATTCATTAACTCATTAACTGAAAAGAACTTTATGAAAAACACACATAAACAGTTTTCACATATCATTGTGCTATGAATATAAATTGCAATTTCAAATCATTTTGGCAGCCTGCTGAGTTTTTGTGGGTTTTTTATAAGATATATTCAAGCCTGCATAATGTTAATCCATCTGAGTACAGGGAAAAAGAAAGTCAATAAAAATGTTGCACAAAAGTGGAAATTACACCCTCCTGTGGTAGCAACAACTTACTCCCTAAGTAGAGCTTATTTTCAGCAATTTTTGCTAGAAACTTTGACAAGGATGGAGGGACCCAATTAAAATCACCAAAGGGCGTCTGCTAGTTAGTTTTGCAGCAGACAAATGCAGAATTTCTGCTTGCTTCAAGATGCCTTTAATTGCCCTTTTATGCTTTTTACCCATTTTATAAACAGAATTGCAGCTGTTGAATACACTTGCAGTGTGTCTGACATCCTGAGGTGGATGAGGAGCACAGAATGAGGAGCTCCAAATGGCTTTCTGCTAGCACACACAAACTCAATTACATGTTCATCAGAGAGAACTCATAGAGAAAGTCTGAATTAGAGCTTTGTACCAGAAACATTTTGCTGGACAAACTGAGAGGTCCAAATATTTTCCAATAAAAAATCAACTAAAAAGATTTCATAGCAAAGAAGGAACTGGAAGCTTCTGACAATAATCTGTGACTCTAAATTGCGTTTTCACCAAAAAAAGCCTTTCCTCCCTCCTTTCAAAATGAACTCAGGTCAGCCAGGTTTATATAAATATATATATGTTTTGTACCAGAACTGTAAAATGGCAATATTAACCAGATAGCTGGTCCTTGATCTTTGATGGAACAGTAGCTGCAGTCACTGGGAACCTATTGGGATTTTCAGAGAAAGTTGATTTGCACTCTGATGTGAATGAGCAGTTGCAAAAGAGAAAAGGGACGAGTATGTCTTCAAAGTTTACTTCCCATACCTCTAGCTCATTAATTGGGAGGGTGAAGAACACAAGCAGGCAGATTTTTGTGCTGTGTTTGGAATCTTCAGAGAAATACATAAAACACAGCCAGTATCTCCACATGGTAGGAAGCTACAACCCCTGACTTTGGGGAAAATCTCATCCCTCTAAGTAGCTTAGCATTCTACATGGGTTTCAGAACATGCACATGTATAATAACCATCCTCTTCAGCTCTCCTCACATAGGGATGGGTTCTCATTCAAATACAGCAACAGGACTTGAAACTATTTTGTCTTCTCTTTACAAATAACCTTCAGTTAAGCAAAAGATTGCTACCACTCTAGCAAATAAACAATTTTATCTGTATGAATAGCCATTTTTATTGAAAAGAATATTTTATAAATGTCTTCTGTATGAAATGTTTCTTCTAATTCCTGTATAAAAGTTGTTGGGATTTGGTCTGGGATGGTTAGTTTTGGGCCTGGGTTTGGGTATTCTTTTTCTCAAATTTTAGTTGCTTTAATCTTTCAACAAATTTTGAAATATTTGAAATATTGGTGTTCTGTGTTCCCATTTTAAGCTCTTCATGCAAACAAACAATAACAGTGTTAATTTCCACCTGTTGTCCAGTCATGGAACCTATGAAATTAATTATTTTCTGTTCAGGAACACTTTGCAGTCAGTACTTTAAATCCTCTGAAGTAAAACTGCAGTTTAGGGTTAGAAGGGTCACAATCACTAATTGAGGTCTCCAGCCTTTAGATTTATGAGTTACTTTGTGGAAAGGAAAATCCATTATAGGTTTCAGTTTTAAACTGAAATGGCTTAGTAGAGCCTCCAAGACTTGCACTAAGCTTATCACAGCCTCAAAAATCTGGGTAACATAATAAAGTTTGGGAGTAACTGATAAGATGCTCAACTTGGTTTCATAGAAGAAGGGAGAGGAAGAAATGAATAAGTTCAAAATAAAGGCCATTTGTTGTTAGTAAATGTAGAACAAACTATATACTCCACTGGTTTCATTGTGTATTTATTTAACCTTAAATGTCTTCAGATAATGGCATATCCAAATATTCCATGACAGAATAACACACATCAATGCAGTGTACATGCTACATATCCCTTATCTTCTCCCAAACCTAATACTGCCAGAGTAGAAACTTATTGCCTGTTGTGGCTCTATGAAATTATGTGTAACTCCTGTTTCTGCTCCACATGGCCAGTCAGCTGCTCTGGACACAGAGTCTTTTCCATGTGGCCAACTTGAATGGTCTCCCCCATCTCAGCTCAGCTGGGTGACCTTGGTTACTAAGGTGGCCTGGAAACAAATGCTATCCCTCCTCTATAAAACCCTCTTTCAGGGCACCATGCTGCTGGACTGTTAAAGTGGTTTCAGGAGGATTGCTGGTTTACACAGCCTCAACATCCTCTTCCAAGTGAGATTTTTCCAAAAGAACTGCCTGGCTGTTGCAGAGGGCTGGGTGCTGCTGGAGACAAGACTAGCAGCCCTATCCCCACATCCCCAGGAAGAGAGGCAGGCAAGGTCAGGACAAGATTTCTGACTGTGGGTGGTAGGCAGGATCATGCTCAGGGTGTCTGATCAAATGGGAGTCCAGTGTCACAGCTTCAGAGAGAGCAGCTCCAGATGGTTCCAAATGGTCAGCCTGTGGCATTTACACAGCCACAGTCACTTTGGTCAGGAAGAGATAGAAATAACTATGAAATAACTACAAGAGTAACTTAAAAACAAACAAACAAAACAAAACAAAACGAAACAAAAAAAAAAATACCACCTGAAAAACAGGTGAAACGGAGGCAACAAAAAGTAGTATTAGTTTGTTTTTATGTCGACTTGTAAATGAGTTAAATTCAAATTTACCAAAATAGCTTTCTTAATGCCTAGAGGAAAGATTCCTTCTCTTGATAAAGCCTGACTAGAGATATTAAAGAAATTCTATTTCAGGAAGTTTTTGTGATCTCCTCAAAAGAGGATTTTATTTTCCTATCGCAAAGTTGCAAGAGATATATTTTCCTCTTTAAATATGATTCAGAAGTATTTTCCTACAATGAATCACTTTAAAATTCCTGGTCCTTATAACTCCTCAGTTTGAGAAGGTGGGGATTACCACTGAGTATGGGTTGCAGGTGAATGTCAATAACCTCAGCAGTCAGCCTTGATTTCTCTCCAGTACAAATACATAGAGAGGATCAGTGATGGTTCTTTGAACCCACCAGGTTAGCAGAGCCTGAAGAGAAGAGACAATAGGAAGAAAGAGAAGTTTAAAATGTGAGATGTTTGACCTTGAAAGAGATATAGCATGAACTCTACCCCTCAGATTTTGATCTCTTCCCCCAGCTGCTTCCAGACTAAGATAGAAGTAAAATACCCTTCTGATAAATCTAGATATAAAAATGCTGTGTATTATTTAATTTGTAGAAGAGTAGCTTTTAAATGTTTTTCAGGTTATTTTGCCTTTGAATACTGGAATATTGTTTTTGACGAATGGTAAAAGTCTTGTCACTAAACATGGTAAAAGGGTTGAGGTGTGGCAAACACCTCCTATATTAATGTTTCCATTTTACTTGAACATGGTAATTTAAATAATTAATTCACAACTCACCATAAACCTAAAAGTTCTGCTTTCATAAATGCCAGACAAAAGCACACTGCTTTCCTGAAAATAACACACTGTTATTCCTTGGAAAAAGCACACTGCTTTCCTGAAAAGCTTTGGATAATCTCAGTCACGTTCTGGAACATAGACTATTGTTGTTGGATAATTTAAAAGACATTTCAAGCTTTGTTAAGAACATAAATTATGCTAATTTTGATATCTCTGTTAGTATATTTTCACTTAGACTGAATTCCTGTGCAGTCTCTCTGTAGCCTGGAGTGCCTCAGGAACAATAATTTCATTACCTTTCATAAGCATTATCTGTCAGAGACCAATTTTGCCGTAGAAGATTCCTTGTTCCTTGTAGTGTATTCTTCTTCTATCTGTGGTTTTACTCAAGATGCAGCTAGATAAACTGATTAAAACTGTTATGTTTAAAGGAGTTCAAGCCAAATATTTAATCATTAAGCACCAGAAATTACCAAAATGGATTTTCCAAGTATTCATGGGGGTAGAAAAGAGACCTGAAATATGCTGTCCTTGGGAGCCGTGAAGAAATTATAGCTAGATGCCTTTCAGATATGGGAGGAATTTTGCATGGCCTTTTTGATTTTGCCTTGCCACACAAAGTGTGGCACTTCTCACACAAGTGTCTGATTATTAGGGTTCCCTGAAGGCTGAATCTTTTTTTTTTTGCTTTTCTCAGTTTAGAGCCACAGAAGCAGATGTCACAGGGTGTAGGCTGCTGAAGTAAATAGCAATGTTTAACTGATATCCTTAATTGCTCGAAAGTATTATCTTTGCTAGTGCATTGCATAAAGGTAAGCTCTTCCTAATAACCCTGACATTAGGAAACTGTTTAAAATGTCATGAGGTAAAAGTGTGCAGAATACTTAGTGCGCAGGCTCAGTAAAACAGTCTAAGCTTTTTAATTTTCTAAGCCAAATAAAATGAAAAAAAAATAAAATTCAAAAATTAGAGATTTAAAGTGCTTTCTTAGATGTTAACCTAAATTCATCCAAGTCCTATGTAACTCAAAAAAGTCTCTGTAGTCTCAGACAAGTTTAGAAAACAAATCTGAAAGTAAGTTTTACTGCTGTTATCAGGTTTTTTTTTCATGTTGTAGTGTATTCCTGAGCTATGGAAGTCACTCTCTTGAGGATGTGTGGACTCCAGAGGAGGAAGAATGAAGGACCTCCATAATAGTAGTAATCAGAACAGGGTGAATTTGAGCCTGGAATAGCTTCAAGGTATATTCAGCTGATTCGACTAGTCAAATTCACTGTTTCAACACCTGCTTACATGATCTCTCTAGAACGCTGACTAATTTTAGAGCTCAGAGTTGAATTAACAGTTTACAGAGCATGCTTACCAGATACTGTTGACGTGAATAAAACAGCAACACAGACAAGCTGAAAACAATTTTTGAAGATTACTTTGTGTCTGCAATATTAATGTCTAAGCTAAACAAGAGCACGAAGCCAAAATGAAGCAATATATAGAATATTATAGAAATGTTTTGTTGCTATGGGTCACAGTCACCACAATTTAGCAAAAAAAATGTGTCATTCTGTAGGCAACTCCATCTGGTTGCTCATAGTGAGAGTTTCCCAATGTTGGACTTGGTTATTTGCAAATTATACTTCCAATTTTCAAGCATTTCCTAAGTCCATCAGTTGGCTGTTCTGTAGAAGATGAAGATATAGTTTTTGTAGAAAAATTATGTATGCCTTTCTGCAAGTCAGAAAATCTGTTTCAATTGAAGCTGCTGTCCCAGGCATTCCATACTGTTGTTTTTATGCTTGGTCAGTGCATAAAAATCAGGGAACAGCATCCAACAGGGAGCACTGCAGAGAGCAAGAATGGATTTTACAAAGGGTCCATTCCCTACAGATAAAGCTGAGATCTGAATACTGTCATGATTTTTTTTATTATTTTTCTTCTACCAGAGATACACTGTGTAGTATTTTCAAGTCAACTGACCACCAAAGGCAGCTTAAGAGGACCAATTACCCAAGTTTTTGATTCTCTAATTCTCATTGTGTGTTTTACCATTCTTTTCAGGAGAAAGGGAATCTAAAATAATGTGTTGATCCCATTAGGACAAAGAGATTAGAGGTTTTGTTTTGTTATTGTTTTCTTTTTTGTGGTTTTGGTTTTGTGTGGGTTTTTTGTTTGTTTATTTGTTTTTGTTAGGTTGGGGGGTATTTTTAGAATCCCTATGGAAAAATTATTAAATAGATAACTGCTATGGCAAGCATTTAAGCATTTTTTTTCCTCAAATAAAATGTTTGTTTATTGTGCAGGATCCATGGTTACATATCTAAGACTGACTGGCAGTGAAAACTGAACTGTGATTTAGCAGATACATATGGTAGGAAATTTATGTTAGTTTGGTTTAATGCACTTCTGCTGCTAGAATAGCCTCAGGAACTGCTGTCTTCAGTAGAGAAGACAAGGATAGAATCCAATCACCCAGAATCCAGTCAAATAACAAAACTGAAATAATCTACTATAAATTCTACTAGAAAATTTGTTAACAGATACTGAGATTTTAACTACTGTAATAATTTTCACTCTTATTTTGATTCAATTTCCATCATTTTTTTCTGATTCTTTCTATCCAGCAAAACTTTCCCCCTTCAGTGTATTTTTTTAGTGGATGATTTCCCTGGCATTAGATCATGACTATTCCTAAAATATTTGCCTGAGAGCTTTTCCTTCTCCATTGGGAAGAGACATCAAAGAGTTATCATCTAATTGATTTTATGTTTTGTCTTTTTCTTCCATGAAAAATTAGGTCAGTACAGGATGAGAAAAAAAGAAGTATTTAAATTAAGACATAGCCTATAGCTTCACTGAGACCTATTCATATCCACTGTAAACATTTTATTAAGGTTTTTTTCTGAAGAGATATTTACTTAATAGGAATCTTAAGGGTTCAGTATTTGAGACTTTTAACCTAAAGTGTCAAGAGATTTGAACACTGAAATATGGTGGCATAGATCACTAGGATATAGAGACTGAATAAATTGCCCAAGTCAAATGGAAGCATTGAAACTCCCTCAAGACTTATAGTTAGGCAGACTCAATTCTTTCTAAGTCTGTAAAACTAACAACTTAACTGCAAGCATATGGACTCCCTGTGCTGCCATTTCAAATGATGTTTAGCTCAAATTAGTCTCTGAAAACTGAAATGGGAAGATCTTCATCTGTCTTAATTCTTTTATCAGATGTGTATCGCTATGATATTATATTTTTTATGTGAATAAAAGAGAGGTCAGTGTTCTGATAATTTTATAAATCTGTAAGTTAAAAGTCCCAGTGAACCAATTGGATTTTCATATAGAAAGGTGAATAGAAAATAGATTGCTACATGTCAGCAGTGTGTTTCAAATTCAGAATCTTAGGATGTTTTTTTTTTTAACTTATCAAAATGTGTTTATGTTCACAGCCAAACTACAGTGATGTAGGACTGTGCAATGAAAAAGAAGCGCAGGAAATAGATGTGTGCAATGAATAACGGTATTTCAGCTGCAAGACAAAATAGTTAAGATAGCTTTCTACTGGAAGGAGTTTTAGAAGTGATATTATTTCTTTGGGAATTGTTGTAGAAGGAAATTGTGAAATCTTCTGTAGATTTTTGTCTAGTAAAAGTCAAGCCCTTTTATCTTCAGTTAGTCACCCTGTTTTGTGTTTCCAATGATGCCTCATCCCCGGAAATTTTCAAGCCAGATTGGATGAAGCAACCTGATCCAGTTGAAGGAGTCCCTATACTTGGCAAATCATCTAGCAGGAATAGATGAGTTTGAAGCTCTCCTTCACTTCATGAAACTTCATAGATTCTATTAAGAAAGAAATTTGACCAACTAACACATTACTTGAAGTTTCACTAACTTGCTTGCAAAGTGTAATAAATTGGTTGGCAAACTAAAAGTGAAATGAATATTTCCAATTCTGTATTTTTAGTAGCTGTATTTACATTGTGCAGATCAAAATGTAAGACTTCAAGAATAAGAGATAACTAATTCCTGAGGTAGAGTGGATATTAATTTAAATGCTGAGGCCAGCACAACTCCATGTTACATCTTTCTCAGTAGCAAAGTAGTTCAGTAATATTTTCAAAGTGAATTAATCGTCCTGCTACTTTCCACAGAATTTCTAATCCCAAGGTATCCAGTCTCTGTGGTCACTGTTTCTATGCAGCAAGGATGATAGCATACGCTGAAATTCATGCCAATCTCTGGAATATTTTTAATACCTTCCCATTCAGGTAACTCACTTTATCCAGATTTCAGAGTACAAAAGATAGATCTGAGTATTCCATTGAACCTTATGATATTTTTACATTGCAATTTTTTAAGTTGATTGAGTCTAGCTGTTCTTCAGCTTATATATAGCCAATGGATATAAATATAATAGATGTAATTCATTACTCATGTTTACTTTTAAGTAGCAGTATATTATTTCTTCTAGAATGTGACAATAGAGAACCAATTGTAGTGAAAAGCGATTTACACTAATTCATGTGGTAAAAATTAAATTTTTTTTGTGAAGTCAGGCTACCTTTATGTATGTTATGTGGTAGTTGACAGCCCATGAGTTGAATTCACTTCACAGCATGTTTCTATTTGAGTTGCCAATTGTTCAGGTTAAAGACAGAAAATAGTTATGCCATTACTCAGACCAGAAAAAGCTGAAGTATTTATCCTCCATTATTAAGTGATTGGAGACGGGTAGCAGCACTGTTTGTAGCTGGGAAATAGAAAGGTCCCCATGCTTTTGTTGCATTCACATTGGCTGCAGCATGAACCCAGTGCTGACATCCCTGCCCTTCCAGCTGCCACAGACAGAGCTTCTGGTCTCACCCACCAGCCCGGGATTTCTCCACCGTTCCAGCTTAGTGCTCTCGAGAGATCGGACTGCTTCGAGTTTTGTGAAACAAACTCCCTCGAGGTTTTTTTTTTTCCTGTTTCCTGTTCTGTTCCATTATCAGTGCTGTAGTTGTTGTGATTTGTTAGCATTGTTATAAATACTAGTAAAGAACTGTTGTCTCTACCCCATAACTCTGCCTGAAAGCCCCTTTAATTTCCTAAATTACAATAATTTGGAGGGAGGGGGTTTGAATTCTACATTTCCTAAGGAGGTCTTGCCCCTCCTTAGCAGATAACCTGTCTTTCAAACCAAGACACAGGTTAAAGACAGAAAATAGTTATGCCATTACTCAGACCAGAAAAAGCTGAAGGATTTATCCTCCATTATTAAGTGATTGGAGACGGGTAGCAGCACTGTTTGTAGCTGGGAAATAGAAAGGTCCCCATGCTTTTGTTGCATTCACATTGGCTGCAGCATGAACCCAGTGCTAAGGGTAAGACAGCCAGCCCTCCTCATCCTCCCTACCTCCTTCCCCAGTTCTTCAGAATTCAGATTTGAAACAAAAGTGCCTCTCAAAGTTTTGAGATAGGGAAGTCAGTGGGAAGGGTATAAGACTGCTTGCATGGGAATCATCCAGTGCTGTCACCAGAGGAAATGTAGCAGTCTTTTGGGAAAGCCATTGCTACTTGTCTATGAGAAGGGCAAGGATAGGCCTGAGTTTCATATCTCTACAAAAAGGGGAAAAGATCTGGCAAAGCAGGATCATATTTTCACACAGTCATAGGCAAGCCTTGGCTGCCTGCCTGCTAAGGATCTGAATACAGTTCTACAAATGAACCAAATATTTACTCTTTCAGTGAGTTCTAGGTGACACAGTTAGCGATGTCTGGAGAAAGTCTTTTCTCACTCTGTCATACTTGACTGTCTTGTGGTGTACCTGACCAATTTGTTAAGCTTCTATGATGAAATGACTGCTGTGGTTGACAAGGGGAGTGCAGTGGATATTGTCTACTTGGATGTCAGAAAGGCCTTTGACACTGCTTCCATAAGATCCTCAGAGAGAAGATTATGTGCAGGCTGATGATCAGACTGAACACTGTCTGAGTGACCAGGCTTCAGATGATGATCATCAGCTACACAAAATCTAATTGGTGGCCAGTAACCAGTGGGGTACTCCAGTGGTCAGTACTGGATCTAATCCTGTTCAAGGTCTTCATTAATGATCGGGACAATAAGCCAGAGCATATCCTCAGCAATTTTCCTGATGACACAAAACTGGGTGAAATAGCTGAAGTATCAGAGAATCATGCTGCAATCCAGCTGGACTTCATCAGGCTAGAGAAATCGTCTGATAGGAACCTCATGAAATTCAGCAAGTGAAGGTGCAACATCCTGCGTGTGGGGAGGAATACCTCCAGCACCAGTGTAAGCTGGGGGCCACCCAGATGGAAAGCAGTTTTGTGGAGAAGGGCCAAAGCATCCTGGTGGAAATCAAGTTGAACATAACCCTGTGGCAAAAAAAGACCAGTGGTATCCTGGGCTGCATTAGGAGGAGTGTTGCCAGGCAGTCCAAGGGAGGTGCCCCTCTCCTGCCCTCCTGCCCCTGCCCCTCTCCTCAGCCCTGGTCAGGCCACAACCAGAGTACTGGGTCCAGTTCAGACCTCCTCAGTACAAGGGATGCACAGACATATAAAGTGCAGCAGAGGGCTACAAAGATGATGAAGAGACTGGAGCATTTCTCATAAGAGGGAAGTCTAAGTGAGCTGTGACTGGAGAAGAGCAGGCTCAGGAGGGTTTTACCAATGTATAAAATGTATGTCATGGAGCCAGGAAGTTTCTTGTAGACATAAAATAATTCTCTGTGTGTGTGAGGGTGATAGAGCAGATTTCCCAGGAGGTGCTGGGACCCATCCTTGAAGATTTCAAAGGCCATCTGCATATGGTACTGGAACTGCCTCTGGGTAGCCGTGTTTGAGTAGATCACTTGGACAAGTTTTCTTACAGAGTTCCCTTCCAACCTCAACCTTTCACTGATCCTGTGAAAAGAGAAAGGTTAGTTGACAATCTTGTTTCTAAGCTCTGCTTTCTGTTGTGACATATCTCAATTGTTTACAATGGGAGTTTAGACACCTACATATAGTTACCTAAATATATTGTCTTGAACTGAAAGAAAACTGGCTTGTCTTGTTCTAACATAAACACTAACACATATTTTTATTTGTTAAGGGGTGTTATTGAGCCACTCCATTTTTCTCTAGCTCTTATGTAATTTTCTTATTTTATATTTGTGGTTTTCTTTTCTTTTTTTAATATTTTCTACCTTTCTGCTAAAATTTTATTTCAAAATCAAAACTCATTAAAATATTTTGAGTCTAGATTATTCAGAAATAAGTTAAATTCCTCAATGATTTAATACTGAAAAATTAATAACAAGAATAAAAAAATCTTAAAAGGGCAGTATTAAAACCTTTTAGTCACATGAGTCACTGTATGATGTCATTGACTGCTTGGGATTTATGTTGTTAGCTCTGCAGATTTACAGGGATCCATTCTCAAAATGATGTGTATAAAATAATCTCTGAATAAAAAATATTGATTGGTAGAGGGGAGAGATAATGTTACTTGTGAGGCAGTGGTACTTCTAATGCCCTGCTTAGGATGCACTTAACATTAAGTAGAAGTTCTGCAGGCAGGAATTTCCCATGAGACAAGGGAAATGTTTGAGGTACTCACAGTTTATAAGTGTTACACAATTGTTAACTACCGTCAGAAATACATGAGACATTTGTGCATTCGTGGAAGTACTCCAGAGATGCTGAAGAGGTAGATAATACCTTTTCCTGACCTTTTTGTTCTTTTATTTTCAGTCTCACTTGTTTTTTAACATACATCATTCAAGTCCTGCTAACTTTAAAATTAGTTGTATGGTGGTTTTACTTCCTATTTGCCTGGTTATTTACTATTCATCAGGGTATGAAATTTCTGATGAAAGACCATCATGTTTTCTTCTGCTATGATGATTTGCATATTTAGTAGCTTCTTCGTCAACCTATACTGCGTACATCCTTTTGTTTAATGAAGAGAATGAAAATTGTCTAGTTCTAATGCAAGGTAAAAGATTACAGGAAATATTCTCATGAAAAAATAACATTTGTGGCATCTTTAGTACTACTGCATATATGCCTCCTTTCAAAGAGACAAACACTATGAGTAACTGACTTAGTTTCCCAAAACTCTGGCCCAAAAAGTGTGTATACTTCTATTCAGGTCCAAGTGCACTATTCTGCTGTGGATCAAAGCTAAAAACCTGTCACAAACAGCTCAGTAGCAAAACAAAGATACAAAATATGGGAGAATAATAGCTGTAAAAAAAATTAATGTCATCAGAATAACCTGTGTGTATGGAGAGTGATTCTTGATTTGTTTGTTTTCCACCAGTATTAGCTCCTTTAAAGCAAGTACATATTTCTTGAAATGACCTTGTTTCATTAATATCTGTGGTCCAGAACAAGGTACAGTATTACCACTCTAGGTATGGCTTTCTCTTTTGATTTTAGCCTATTAATAAAGCAGTCTAGTGCCCACTTAAGATCTGACAGGATTGGCAGGCTGGTTCAAACTAAAAGATGGGGCACATTAGAAATATTTCAGGTACTCCTGACCAAGTCTGAGCAATTGACAGATTTACAAGCAGTCTTGTCCATAAACATGAAGTTAACAAGCCAGACAAGAAAAAAAAAAACAACAAAACAACCCTTCTGAACTGCATAATCTTAATTGTTATTTATAGCTGTGACATATTAGAAAAAACTGCCTGAATTAAAAGGTGTTATTTTAACACACAGTCTCTTTAATAATGAACTCCAATAGACAGAAAAGCTGGATCTCATCTTTCTTGTAGTCAAGTAAGCTTTCATCCCTTTTCCCTTGATGTTGGATTATAGAGCAAAGTTAAAAAAGAAAAGTGAACCTCAAGCCAGGTTTTAAATCCAGAGATAGGCAATGAATTTAAGTGCCCTGATTCTGAAATGCTGAGCCTCTGGCAACTTCCATTTACTTTAAAGGGAGCTGCCAGGGGCTCAGCACCTGAAAATAAGGTCAGTTATTGAGGCACCCTGAAGACTGATAATTCAGAGAGACGAGATCTATAACCAGACCATGGAATAATTATACCCTTTTGGGAGGATAAAAAATTCTGAAGTGAAAAACAGAGGCTTGTCACAATAACACTCATACTGTTACTAAGCAGGAGGTGCAGTATCCACAGAGGAAATCAAAATGTATCTATTTTATAAAACATGAATATTAACATATTTGACATCTTAAAAAAAAAAAAAAAATAAAAAAAAAGGTAAAACAAACCCAAAACAACAAAACACTGAAACCAAGGAAGAGGGGAGTTTTAGGGGACAGCATGTTTCAAAAAGTCAAATTTCAGACCACTGAGTCACAGCTTTACCTTCTGCTGGCTAGTCTACCTCTGAAGGTTTTCATCTCAAAATTGCATTCATTCGCCCGCTGTGCAAGAAGCCTATTCACGCACAGAGCTGAGATACTTATTTACTTCTTCTGCCCAAGTGGGGAGCTAGGTGGCAAATCCACAGAGGCCCATAGAAGATGTGTTTATGATCTCAGGCTATTAGCAGGTCTCAAGTCATTACTTGACTAAGTTGTTATTAGCTCATCCTTTCTGCCCTTGAAGCAGGATGTATCCCAAGAGGTAATAACACCAGCTCCGTGTGTAGTGGTCTTTTTGTGGGCAGGGGCTGGCTGAGATGGGGTGTACTTTTACTGTTATAGTGACCGCAACACTGGTCAAAACTGGAGGTGTATTAGGCTTATCGTGCAACATTCTTCTCAAAAAACTTATCACCTTTTCAGTTCCCACCACTTCAAGGACTTAGATCATCAATTTCTATTTTTTACATTTCTGTGGTTGTTTCTTTCATTGTTTAACAGCTTTGTTCTTTAGCTTGTTAGTTGGAACTTCGTCCCCATTACTCAAAAGTAGAACCCCATTTTTTTCTTTTCCTTTTTTTTTTCTCCCACATTCAGATAGAAATTCTACATGTAGGTCTCATACCATGAAACACCTGAATCCAGTATCAGGAGGTTCCACTAAATCTATTTTTACCTCTTGGTTGTGTCCCCAAGCTGATTAGAGTAGTACCATGATGTGTTTTGTTTGAAATTAAAAATGTTCAAAGGAAGGAAATAAAAAAGAATTTTCAGCACGTCTACCAAGTTACATAGCTCTAACCATTCATTTTCTTTTGAGCTCCAGCATGTATTTTTACCAGATTTTTCCTCTTAATGTTGAGTCCTCCGCATTTCCCCAGAACTAAGCTATCTCATGGTATGCACTGTGCTAGCACTCACATTAAAAACACTAATTTTCAAGGATTCTTTACTGAGCTGTGAAAATTTGCTCTAGGCAGACACTTGCCTCGAGGCTGTGATGCAGAAGCAGTCTTGTGCAATCTCCAAGGCCATTTTATGACATTGTTTCTTTTCTGCAAGTGTTCCAACCTGAAACTTCCAGAAGTTTAATTTTTGTGTCCTAATTGGCTGAAACACTGCAGAGTTCTGTCTAGTTACTCCAGGGTTTCAGAGGAATTTTCTGTCAAGGAGCACCAGCCAGCTCAGAGAATCCAAAACTGGGCCTTTCTGCCTGCAAAATATGCTGGTGTACATTACAACCACATTTCAAATCAGCCTGCCTCACACTGCTTTGAGGTAGCCCAGACGTCCACAGTGACCCGCCTTAAAAAGGCCCTGATTTACATAATTGAGCCTGCCAGCAAATACACTTTTCCCCTCAGAAACAGATTCTTAAACTTGCTGGACTCTGGACAAACTTTGCTTGCAGACAGAGATTAGATTTTTATATGAGTGAAAAGCTAACTATTTGGGAAGTCTAAAATCCTCCTGAAAAATGTAAAAAAATCAGAAACAGCTAGAAAAATTAACATGAAAATAAGTAATGAGAAATTCTTGCTTTAATATCTCTCTGTCTAAGGTTGTGTTTTAATGCTCTTGGACTGAGTATCCTGAAATGTAGGACAGCACTGAGCAAGAGCTTCTACAAAATACCATGGGGATTTTACAGGATCTGCAGAGTGGGGGGCTTTAGCAGCCATTACCTTACAAAAATTGTACTGGGACAAGGGTTAATCAGGGTAGGAACTTTGTGAAAAGGTTATATGGGAGTGCCTCTTCTTGGCTGGGGCAGAGTTAATTTTCTCCTAGTAGCTCATAAACGGCTGTGCTTTGGTTTCAATATAATTATATTCTGTATCGGTCCTTGCATTGATATGATACCATGATATATAGTGAGACCACTATATGATATATATGTGATAGGACAAACTCACAATTGTACTGCTCTTCACTCTACGGAAGGAAAGGAAAGGAAAGGAAAGGAAAGGAAAGGAAAGGAAAGGAAAGGAAAGGAAAGGAAAGGAAAGCTAATGGTGTTTCCTGTGGAAGTGACATGGTGTACAAGACAAGGTTCCTGTTTGAAATCAAGTGAACCATCACCTAAATTAAGGCTGGGATTGTGACTGTTAACTTTTTTTCAGTGCAGGGTAAAATACCTGTGTTATGGCTCTGGGGAAGGAAGAACAAGAAAGCGTAGGAGAACCTGGGAGTTTCATTTACACAGCATACAAATGCAAAGATACGAGATGCTAAGGGTACACACAAACACTAGAGAGTTAAGAACTAAAGCTAGTCAAATATGCTTGTTTTGTTGACCTACCTTAGTTCAGACAGTGGCCTCAGTATTCCCCAGATGTTAAATGAGGCAACATTATGACTGTAAGTGCTGATTATCACTCCATCACTCCCTACTGGCCAGTAGGGAGATCTGTTTTATTCCTCACAAATTGCATTATAGAATCATATGCAAATGAGTTTTTCTTATATTCTTCTGATCACCTTTGCCAAGCCCAGAACTGATTTATAAACCTTTAGAGAAAGCCTTTAGAAAATTGTGTTGTGAAGCTCTGCTGCAGGTATGTAGTCCAACCTTTTACTCAAAGCAGGGATAACTTCAAAGTTAGGCCAGATAACTAATAGCTTTTCTTCAGTAGTTTTGGAAATTTCAAAGGATGGTAATATAACAGTCTTTCTGTACCTATGGTGATTTTGAACCACTCTTATTGTAAACCACTCTTATATTTTCACTATGCCTATTTTAAATTCCTTTGCTTCTTCCCCAAATCAAGGAGTACCTCAAAAATGGATTATTACAGTCCCCAGCCATCTCT
>VYXD01014629.1:275018-303011 GCA_013397195.1 Hylia prasina
AAAAAAAAGATAGTTTTGGAGCTCTAAATATTCCTGGGACATTTGCATAAATAACTAACAAAGGAGTGTCTTCAGTATTACATTTTGAACATGTTGGCATGCAATCAGATTTTCCAGGCAGAAGCACAATCATGTTTATTGTAGCAAACTAATACCAGAATATATCTGTTTCTACAAATATTTCCAAAAGCCACTTCAGAAGCAGTGAAGGAATATGTCCCTTTCACAAAACTTATATTTTAAGTATGTATATTTTTCTGTAGGATAACAAGACTACTGGACCTACATGTAGTCAGGATTCACTTAGAAGAAAAATCCATACAACACTGTTAACCTGAAAAGAATACCATTGCTTAGGATGTCTATGAACAGTGCATTTCTAGAAACTTGGCTAGAATGTGTCTACTGTAATCACAAAAATATGTTTGCATCATCCTTGTACTCTTTCTTAAGGACCTGTCTTTGGCCCCAGTCAGATGCATTTTTGCTCTGATCTGGTTCAGCCACTCTCATATCGACTGGCAGAAAAGCAGTTGATTATTACCTCCATTCTTATTATGAATGAACATTGCAAATCTGATCCCCAGACTAATGTAATTAAAGAACAATGGGTTTATACTTTTTGCTGTCTTTGATCAAAACTTATCAAAAGCAATCTCACAAATTCAAGAACCTAAACTTTATTAACAACACAATGACAAATTAGTAAAATCTCTTTTGGTGGGATATGGGGTCTATAACTGTTAAAATTGTTAATGGCTGTGTTCACCACAAGACCCTCTGGGAAGGCACAGCTGCAGGATGGACAGTTGGAGGTCGACTAGGGGTGAGAGATAGTTATGACTCGTGGACAGCAGACTGCATCTGAGCCAGCCAGTTTCTGTTAGTTTTCATTTTGTCTGGTTGAGATTGAAGGTATACAAGGGGGATGATTTCTACAATAAAGGATCGTCTTCAGATGCATGTGGAGGTCCCTGTCTTTTTGTTCCCTATTGCTACATCTTTTGGTGCAAAACTGTTTCTTTGCTAAGTAATTTTCTTTTGGTTTGTTTATTTTTGTACTTTCTGCTACATAAAATACAAAGCACAAGTGCTCAGCTGCTGAAGATGTCAGATGGAAAACATAAAAGTTTATGTTTAAATTAACCTGAATCTGTGTTCTAGACCTCATCTGGAAGTGGATTTGAAATTGACAAGCATAACAGCTGAACATTATGTGCACTTCTTTGAAATGGCCAACTTCAGATCTCAACATCCTCTAAACTCTTAAAGATAATAGACTGGATAAAAACAGCGATTCCAAATTGTGCTTGATACTGTAGGTTGTCATATAGCAATTTTGAAATCAATTTGGTGTTGAACAGTAAGCCTATGTAATTCTCTCTGAATTCACATTTCCTACTGAGACCTCCTAGTGCATGCTAAGTCGCAGCATTTGTATTTTGTATGCTTAGGAGGAAATTGCATCTAGGAGAAGCATTCAGAAAGTCATGCAGCAACCCAATTCTATATGCTAAGATATTTACACAACATATGGCAGTACACACAGTAATGGCATTTTTTAAGCTATAGCTCAATAAACTAAATCTGGACTTGAAGTTCCAAGGTCATATTCTTAACTCTGTTGCCTGTATAGTGTGTCCATTTAAAGGAATATTTCCTATTTGAAAATTCCAACTAATTAACCTTGTTTTCTCTGTATATTTTTGTCCATCAGAAGACAACAAAAAAAGGGAATGGTAGAGGAATAACAGCCTGCCACTGTTCCCTAAACTGTCTAAAATGGGATGCTCTCAGCATCCTTGTATTTGGTTACTAGTGTCTTATTCTCTAAAAAGCTATCCCAACATTTGGTGAACTAAGTTTCAGATGGTAGATGAAGTAAATATTTTTCAGAAACTATGTATACACAGCTTGTTTCAAGAGAATTTTGTGTCATGGTATTTAAAGCAGCATTTTCTATTTTGATGACTTAAAATTTCTTTTATTGGCTTCCATATATAATTTTCCTTCCAACAATAAGGGAAAACTCGTTATCCATATTTAAGAGCTTGCATTTCCTTAAAATTAAATGCAAACCTCTGAAACCTATTTATAGGTTCTATTAGAGATCCTCACTCTTGTGCTTAAATAGAAGCTTTATATTTTGAGCAATATAGATGTTAAACTTACAGCTTAGAACCTAATTTTAAAGGAAATTAAGATTTAGGGAACTATTGAAAACACTATAAATGAAGAAAAAAATATTCAAATTTCATTAAGAATTGTGTTACTTGACTGAAACAATTTCTGTAATTTATCAACATTTTGGTGCAATTCATTTTCTCTCACTTTGACATATTTTTTTCACTCCATTCAGGATGCTCAACTTCAACCAGGTGAATATGAAATAAATATGCTGTTCCACTGCCAAGAGACTCAGCCTTGGTTAAATTACTGGTTAAAAAAAAAGATAAAAACCCAGCCACAACAAAAAAAAACACTGAAAAAACCCACCACCCCCAAAACTTCACTGTATCACTAAATAAGCATTTTATCTTTGTTGTTGTTGTTTCATCTCCCTCTTTCTGCAAAACCTGCTTTAACAGGCTCCTTAGCAGACTATGAAGCTACCTTCCATTAGTTTCTGGAGCAAACAACTTTGTTGTGTTGAAAATGGATGCTACTTTTAATCAAATATCTTTGTGCTTGAATATTAATGTATTTTTTGCAGTCTTCTTAAGTACTGCAGAATTACACTCAAAAAGTTGAAACATCTGTCATTCTAAATTTCTTTAAGAACGTTTAGTGTGATGCTGGGCTCTTATAGGCTTCTCTTTTTTCAAGCTGTTAATAATAAGTTGAGAACTTATGCATCACCCTTCACAATCACTGCAGCAATCCCTGGAAGTGTTTCAGAAGACATGCATATTTTTAGATGACATATAGTGCATCAAAGAAACAGTATTCTTCAATGTTGTTTCTAGTCTTAGATTAAAGGGTGCATAGACATTTAAAGCCTGTATTGTTTCCTTTCATAATCAGTTAATATCAGTTTAGACTAGTTTAGACTCCTTCCTTCAGTTGCTGAAGTCACTGAAAGTCTGATTGATAGTTTTGTTTAAATCTACTTTGAGGAGTAAGTAGAGGGTTTAGTTTATTTTTTTTTAACTCACGTAGTATTAGATTACAGATAATCAATTTGGTATAAAGGAACATTGAACTATTCTAATCATATTGAATCTTTTGTGAGAGTTGTGGAGGACGAGAGGGTAAAGGAGGGTGTTTTTGCACTAGTGCCTTTTTTAGCTGTTTCCCTAAATGCTAGCTTGTAAAGGAGTCTAAAGCAGTACTCAAATAATTAAAATGACAATATAGTATTTTTTAAAAAATTACAATAATCCATACATTTTACTGCTTGAGAATGTTAAAATATTTGACAAAAGCACTTAAAAACAGATAATAAAATACACTTAAATTAAAGTTTTCTTTGCTATAGTGTGGTATGCAAGTGTTTTATGAGAAAATGCTAATTGCTGAATGGAAATGACAGTGTGCAGACTAATGTAAGGCAGTGAGTCGGTCAAGACAGACAAAGGCAACAAGCTCTTCTTTTATTCAAAGAGCTAATATAGCTGAATAATTTCTCAGTAACAGAGTTGATAAGGCCCAAGAATATGGTGAGAGAATGTATTTAAAAAGTGCACTTAAGCATAGGCAGACAGAGCAGGTTTTTCCACAATGTATATGACAATCAGGCACTCCAAGCTAAATACTAGATGGCAACTTCAGCTGGGTGGACAAACCTCCACTGGTTTGTGAGCTGCCAGTAAATCCCAAGTAGTTCTATGATGTGCTCTGTGGAAATTCCAGTAGCAGTGCCAACACTATGGTAATACCACCATTTTCCTTGACCACAGAGATACCTCATTCCTGCTGAGCAAGATGATATAATAATAGTGGGTTCTTTGGTTCTTCTCTGTTTTTTGGGAGGTTTTTTTCCCCATGAATGATTAGGAGAAATTGTTTTTAATAATGGCGGTGAGTAGTTCAGTAAGTAGGGCACTTCTGTTTGGGAAAAAGATTCTCAATTCTCAGCTGAACAGATGAGGAAACCAGCTTGAAACTTGAATTTCTGTTTCCTGGGGGACTGAAGTAATGTCAATGTATATAAGATATCACCTGAGAGAAAACAAGGGGAGTCTGAAAGAGGGAGATAGACCTCAAAAAAGTTTAGAAGAAGAAAATGTGTGCTAAACAGGTATGAGTTAAGTCAGAACATTTTAGTGTGTGGTTGAAGAAAGCATAGATCACAAACAAGCCAATTCAGCAGTACCGCAGTCTGGGTCAGCAGAAAGTGAAAATAATTCATTTATTTCTTGCTGATTCTTAGGCTGTGTAAGTTGAATTTTGTAACCTGTATCATCAAAGGTACTAGAAAAAACTGAAGGCTGTTGATGTTCAGCCCTTTTTGAAAGCTATCAACAGTGAAGCTAGTGGTAAGTATGGGAAGACTTGTAAAACGTCAGCTTCTGTGTGGTACGTACCACGTGGGGTTTTTTTGCTTGTTTTTTTTTTTCTTTTTCTGGATGGTGTTATTCTTATGTTATTGGTTGTGGTGATTGCTAAGAATTTCAAACAGCAATTTCTTTAGGAAGAGGATCACAGGACTTCTTTCAGTTAACCCGTTCACACAAAGAACAGTCTTAATGTCTTTTATGAAAAAAAATAACATGCTTTTGTTAATGTTTTGTGTAGGTGGGGTTCCTGCTCTCCAGTTTTTGATTTGAAGGTCTAGCAATGCATAGACCTTGGTGAACTAATCCATTTGAAATAAAGTAGTCGTGATTTCCACCTGGAATAAGTCTTTCACCATGTGGACCAATTTCTTTTGTTAAATCAAAGTCCTTTTATCTGTATTGACATCTAGAGTAGATTTTTTTTTAAAAAGGAGACAAAAAATCCCCAATGACAAGTTGCTTTGTTCCATTTCCATTAATTCAATGCAAAAACTCACATACTTTTCTCTATAAAGAGAGTTAAATTAATGATGAAATCTTTAAAATTCTCACCTTAGCTTCCTATTTGCCATTTATTCATGCAGTTCATTAAATCCCGTGGGTTCCATCAAATTTCAGGCTCTGCTAAGCGTGTGTTTTGAAGGACTGTAAAATGCGATTAGAGAGAAAAAAGCTTAAATAATAGTTAAAATAACTAAGACATACAGAGAGACCACATGCCCTTCCATAATTTCTTTTGTAGTAGATTTGATGGCTGATTTTACCTCAAGGAATTGTTTCCACCAGAGATAATGGCTTATGGCAAAGAGTTACGCTGTGTTAATGGGGTTGCAGAGGGTGTTGATCATTCCATAAAGGAATTACAATTATCTCACGTCTGACCCTGTCAGCCCTCTTGGTAAAACCATACTGTCCAACACCAGAACTCTGATCCAAGAACAAGAATATTTTGAATTCATTTTGTTCCAGTTCTTATTCTTTATACCTGGGTATGATAGTAGAAATTAGTAGCAGTAATTAACAAACTTAAGGAGATACTCTGACAAGCCTTGAAAATCACATGGAAATGGCCTCTATCTTCACTCCTCTGCTGACCTGGATGAACAAGTGTAAAAATAACCTGTTTAAGCATGTCACAGCTATTTACTAGTTATTAAATATTTTTGTGCCTATATTCATAACACATTTTTATCTCTATCTGCAGCTTTTGAAAATAATTCCCAGTAGACCAAAGTAATTACATAGAGGTATATTAGGAATTCTTGTAATGGTCAGACAAATAATTATTTTGTCATTCCTCCTTACCTGGAAATCAGGATGAAATTACACCTTTGTAAATTAATCAACATGAAAACTTGAGAGTTGAAAATTTAAAAATAATTGAAAAAGGAACACAAGACATGTAACTGATAATTGGTAAAAAATTCTTTCCATTTCTATTTGCAAAAGCATTTACTAAGAATCAAATAACAGAATATGCTAAGTTGGATCCTAGCAGGATCATCGAGTCCAATTCCTGGCCCTACACAGCATATCCCCAAGAATCACACCGTGTGCCTTGAGAGCATTGTCCAAACACCCCTTGAGCTCTGTCAGGTTTGGTGCTGTGACCACTTCCGTGAGGAACCTGTGCCCAAATACTCTCTGGGTGAAGAACCTTCTCTTGATATCGAACCTAAGCCTCCCCTGACTCCTGTTAAGGCTGTCCCCTTGAGTCCTCTCACTGGTCACAAGAGTGTAGATATCAGTGCCCTTCCTTTGCCCTAACAAGGAGGTCGTAACACCAATGAGGTCTTGCATCTGACTCCTCTTCTCCAGGCTGAACAAAGTCACCTCATCCATTCCTCATATGGCTTTACTTTAAGTCCCCTCGCCATCCTCACAGCTCTCCTTCGAGCACTCTGCTTTTATATCTTGCTTATATTGTGGCACCCAAAACTGCCCCCAGCACTCGAGGTGAGGCTGCTCCAGTGCAGAGCAGAGTAAGACAATCCCCTCTCTCACCTGGCTGTGATGCTGTGCCTGATGCACCCCAGGACATGGAGGACCCTCCTGGCTGCCAGGGCACTGCTGACTCATGTTCAGCTTGCCATCGATCAGGACACCCAGGTACTTTTCCATGGCATGCTTTCCCTAGTCTCATTCTCCAGGCTGTCCATATGAGTCTGCTCTGGGATTTGTGCATATTTAATACTCACAGGCCAGTCTGGGGGATGGAGCTATCTGCATAATGGATAGAGTGAAAAGTTTGGATAGCATTAGAGATCCTGTTTCACCACTTCGTGCAAAGATATTACAAAAGACTGGATTGGATCCAAGTGAATACCTCAGAGCTGTAGACAGGAGGTCAAATCACATGCAGATCTTAGCATTCTAACAGAAATACTTTCCAGTTTTTTTCAAACTTACTAAATTTGAGACATCAAGCCCAGGAAGCATTATTTAATTAAAAATTATAAGACAGATTTTATTGGTACAATTGTTAGAGTTGTAAAAATAACCCAAACATTTTTTATTCTGATCATCACTATTATATTTTTTAATATTTCCTGACAGCATTTGCTGTTGTGTCTTTTATCTTCCCTCCACACCTCATCAAGGTCAAAACCCACAAAACCCTCTTCTTTCATTTTGTGAAACTCTTATTAGTGAGAATTAATAAAAAAAGGATTATCTGAGTAATGGAAACTGAATATTTTATTTAAATTCCTATCTTACTTTCAAGGTTGGTTTTGTTTCTTTTTTCTTCTTTTCTTTCCAAATATTTCCCTTGCTGGTAATAAAAGTTTTATGATTAAAGCAGTTTAGTATTTGTCCTAGTTCTGGCCAGGACAGTTATTTTTTGCAGTAGCCTAACCCAGACCCTGTTGTCCTGTACCACCTCATACCACACACAGGGGTGGGTGGGCAGATGGGGGTCCTTTCCAGTCAGGGTAACACCGGGTTTCACAAGGTGGGCATTTGCCTGTGAATTCATCATCTTTCTTACACACTATATTTGCTTCTTATCTCACTGCTGTTTCAGTAAATTGTTCATATCTCAACCCATGATCTTTTCCTTTTGCATCTCCAATCCTCTTCTGTGCAGAGGGAGGGGATGTGGGGAAACAGAATGAGGTAGAGATGTGTTGTTTAGCAGGAACACTAAATTGAGGAATATCATTCTTAAAAATCACAGCAGTGTGGTAGCTGTAAATTCTTTGCTCATACGTAAAAACATACTAGATTTAAAGTTGATGGTAATTTGTTTTTTGATTTTGTTTATGCTTCTNTGTACCACCTCACACCACACACAGGGGTGGGTGGGCAGATGGGGGTCCTTTCCAGTCAGGGTAACACCGGGTTTCACAAGGTGGGCATTTGCCTGTGAATTCATCATCTTTCTTACACACTATATTTGCTTCTTATCTCACTGCTGTTTCAGTAAATTGTTCATATCTCAACCCATGATCTTTTCCTTTTGCATCTCCAATCCTCTTCTGTGCAGAGGGAGGGGATGTGGGGAAACAGAATGAGGTAGAGATGTGTTGTTTAGCAGGAACACTAAATTGAGGAATATCATTCTTAAAAATCACAGCAGTGTGGTAGCTGTAAATTCTTTGCTCATACGTAAAAACATACTAGATTTAAAGTTGATGGTAATTTGTTTTTTGATTTTGTTTATGCTTCTTTCATCCCATGGTACTCTGCTAAATATTATCTAGCATTACGAAGTGAGTTTCCAGGGAAATTAATTACATCCTTTGGTTGCAACACCATCATACAGGTATTAGGTACTGCTGATGGATTGTTTCTCATTCTTTCCTCTTCTCTCTTTTTATGAGAGTCATGTCCTATCATAGGAAGGATACTGTTGCCCATGGCATTTCTTTCAGATACAAGGAATGTACAAGCAGCAATACATAAAAGCTTGGAAAGGAGGTGGATTTTGTGTATTTCTAGCAGATTTTTAATGGAAAATGTATCAGATAATTTGTGCATCTGGTAGTTTTTAAGATACAATCTTACAATTCCAGCTTTAGGTTACAGTAGTCATTGGATATGAATCCCAAATCTTGTTTCAGCCTGCATTCTCAGTTTTGGCTTACATACTTTCTTTCAACTTAAGCATAAAAATTCTCCAGCAATTTATATGACACAGAAAAATATATTTTACAGCATCCATTTTTCTGTGTTGAGGCCCTGACAGTCAAGAAATTTCAAGAGAGATATAAACTTTAAATTCTGTATTGCTGTAGAAAAAGCTGAAATTCTAAGATACAGTACTGAGGAAATAACTCTGTTCTTTGTAAACCCATGTGGCAACCAGAGGGTAGCAGATAAAATATTTCAGCTTATTATAATTTCAAAGTTTTTTAATAGATTGACATTAAAGTGTTATTTCTTTGCCTCTCAAAATCTTGTGTGTCCCTAAGTTTTAAATTAAAAATATTTGTGGCAACAGCTCCACCAATGACTTACCCTTATCATTCATACTAGCACCTTTTGGTATGAATGGAGTCAGTGAGAGCGTATTGAAAAAGTACTTGAGTTTCACTGTCTAGTGTGCCAAAGAGGAAGAGCCCAATTCACCTTCTATGTAAAAATAAATCAGGGAGAATTCTAGATGTTAATGCCTTTAGTTTGGGTAGAAAGTAGTTTTAGAAAGTAAGTCTGAAAAAGGAGTTATTTTCTTCAAGATTTGCATCTCTGCTCTGGGAGATAGATGACAATATAAAATCTGTTCAGCAGAATATTACAACTCCTAGAACTGCACACACTAAGTGTGGCGATGAGTGTTGCCCTGTGCTTGGAGGTGTTTATCCAGCCTCTCAGTCACTTCTGTCAGCTCTGTACTTGGTACAAACTCTCTATTCTGTAATCATAATTTGCCTTGCTGTGAAGCTGTAACTTTCCTTTGTTGATTTATCTCTGCTCATAAAAAAGATAAAGCCCTAGTGGAACAGTGTTTAATTTTAATTATATTAAACAATAATTTCCTTCAGAAACTTCAAAAAAGTCACTAATATATAGTATTATATAGGTTAGCAAATACATTAATAGTGTGGTCTGACTTTTAAATGTTAGTGAAACCTATTGTAAACAAGAGGTAAAATCTTATCCATATGCATGTTACTGGAGTGTGTATATGCAGCAACTGTTTTCCTTGGGGAGTGATAAAAATAGGGACACTGCCAAGCAGGCTGAAGGAGTGAAGCCAGTCAGTTAAAAAATATTAATGTGGAGGCTTATAGGATGTGTCGTTTTTCCAGTTTCCCAGATTGTTAAGTATACAGTAAAACTGCAGGTAGATGTTTGTGGAAGTCCAAGCTGTTTCTTATTTCTCTTGAATATTAGAAAAAGTCTCAATGTTTCATTTAGGCTATAATTATTAACTATAGATGTTTCATAGAAGGACTAACGAGGTTCTTTCCTGACCATGCTGTATATTTTGAATATGATAAAATTGCTCCACTCTGTTTTTTTAAAGGATATGATTAAATACTCTATTATTCCAGCACACCATTTTCTTAAATTTTGTTTCACAAATTGACTCTCCTTGCTTTGCTTCTAATACAGCATATTTTTCTTCTAAGAACTGCATCTGATTGAGGTTTTAAAGGTTTGAAACATGGTAATACAACTGTCCCACAAAATCATACTTAAACCTGTCAAACATAACTGTTCAAATACCACAAAATATTTCCAGTCAGGAGTAAATGCACAGATCATAAAGGTTAGTCTTATTTATTAAGGTATTTAATATGATGTTTAAAGTATTGGCATATATTTTATGTGATTTTACTGTTTATGATGCTTTGCATTGGTTGTTTAGGTCATTTTGATGACTATCCCAAGTAGTAGGCCCATGTGTTTTTTAGTAAATCTAGACTACTGGAGGAGGTCTTCCCTTCCATACTGGGGAATAATAACCACCTGCCACTGGAATATAAATTCATATAAATCACATCTCAACATGAAAATCTATTTTGTCATTACTGCCACAAGTCTGTGAAACCCAACAGGACAGAAAATACTAACGTTTTGTCTTTAAATGTTCAAAACCATAAAGTAAATGAAGCGTGGGTATTGATTGTCTTTGCCCTGTGTTATCTACACAGGGGCTATTAAGAAGGCTTTTTTATTTTCTTTTCATGCCTTTTTTTCTCATACTGTCTAATGAAGATCTTCACTTAAAATATGACATTCTGTGAGCTTGAAGGTATGTTTCTATGATACTAAAAAGCTATTGTTAGACATTAAATTTTACTGCTGTTTTTATTGATGTGTTGCATTGTATAGAATAATAAAATTTTGTAATGTGAGAATTACTTGTTTAATTAATTTTAGCCTTTAAATTATATTTTCACATCTTTAAAAACAACCTAGAATGCTGATTGCAAAAAAGCAGATACCTCTGGATTTCAGATTATCATGCTGATAAGGCTACTTATCAATAATTTAGAACTGTGGAATTTCCATATATTTTTCCCCTTGTAAAAGTTCCTACAGTTTCAATACACAGATTTTTGGACTACAAACTACAGTGTTTCTTCCACACTGATGAAACTAGATCTTTGTGCTTTTTTGTTGAAATTCAAGTGTTCTGGTGAATGAAAATTGATTTTGTGGCAGCAGTCTTGTGGTAAGGAAAAGAAAAAAAAATAATTTAATGGAAAAAGGAACAACTGAAAATTAGTTTAGGCTGGTTAGCTATTATGTGCATGTACTGAAATATTTGGTGAAAACTTACATCTTGTAATATTCTAACTGCAGGAGATGATAGAATTAATCTTTGCAGACTACTTTGAAGTAGTCTACAGACTAAACTCTTGCTGTAGGTTCTGTAGTTGTTTGTATATTTTAAGCACTTATCTGAAATGCCTTTCAGTACTGGATTCTAAAAGGTGTTAACGGTCACCTTTAGGTTATCACAAGACTTTTCAGAATGTAATCTCAAGGACTCAAGATTTTCCAGCAACCTTGATCTAGATGAAAATCTTACAAACTGATCCAAAAAAATGAGAGGCATTTGATTTATAAATTCAATCACTTTCCTCTGTTTACTTTTTTTTTTCCTCTCCTCAGAGCACAAGTAAGATATCAGTAGGTCTTCTATGTAACTTAAAAACCCCAAACTCTGCACTGTTTAGTTACAAAGGAGAATGTCTAGGCAGCCCAGCAGAGATTGACTTCACAACCTGAGCTGTGGGATTTTCTGGCACTTATGTCTCATGGGCATTACAACATCCCTGTGTGTGCACCTTCCTGTGAAGGTGATGAGTAAATCTTTGGTATTTCTCAGGTATTACCAGGAGCAATGTGATTTAACATGGATGGAGCTAGTTTGTGACAAATGAGGATTTTAGGCTGTTGGTGCTGGAGCATGAATCAGGGTCTCGGAAAATCGAGTTAGTTATCCAGGTCCTGGACAGAGGAAGTCTCAAGTGCTTTTAAGGTTACAAAGAAAAAAGCGAATGAGTTGCTAATTTAATTATAAGATTTTCTTGTATATAAGCTTTCTAGGTTTAACAAATGTGAGGTGAGCATAGGGGTTTTTTTGACTGATTTTCTTTCCAAAATTGTATCTTTTCCTAGCAAGGTCATTGCTGAATTTTTCCAGACACCTAATGTGTAGACATATGCTTCTTGGCTACATTTTTGAGAATAAATTCAAAGTTTTTGTTGCCACAACAGAGCTTCAGAGGTCTGTGTCTGTAGAAAGCAATCTTCATGCATGCTCAGGTACCATATAATAATAAATCTAAATTTTAGTCTCAGGGATTCTTATGTTACTGAAACTATATTTAGTTTATCAGGTAGATTTTTGTTTCTGAGAAACGCGCAATGTGTAGATGAAAGTGTCCAAGATCTTGAGGTAGACCTCATTATAGCCAGGTCATTCCTGACAGATTCATGTCCAAGTTGCCAACTTTATTCAAGAGAGAAATCTTCTACAGTAATTAACTGCAGTTTGTTTTCTCAAATTGTATCAACATTTCCTGCCCAACTTGCAGTGGAACTTGAAAACAATCATTACCCTCTTCATGTCAAGTGATGTACTACCTCAATCATCTCTTGTGTTGAACAAACCGATTTATTGATCACACACCTTATCTCTAAATTAAATTTTCTAGCTCTTTTATGATTGTTGGATTCTTCCATTCTTGTGTAAATTTCCTTGAGAATTTAGCATTTCGTAATTAATACCAACAATGTCTAAAAAAATGTGGAAAACATTGCAAATATAACTAAGAATTCTAGAACCAATTTTATTTATGGTATTTAATAAATGTAGTAAAAATATAACATACTGAAATATTGTAGCTCTTTTTATTAAAAAAAATAAGCACACAAAGAACAGAATGGAACTGAACTAGAGATGAAAACTTTTAAAATATAAAAAAGATACTTACTGAGAATATAGCTTAACTGAATGAGTATGTAATGCTTAGCAAGTTAAAGCAAGACCTGTTTACAGCCAGACTGTAAAGTGGTATTTTGGTACTTACTAGTAAGATTATTGCGTCATTGCAAAAAAAGGGCTCCTATGAAACAGACAAAAGAATAAACATTAAGCTACCGCTTAAGCTGCCTAGACAAAAATTTCACCTTTGGCAAGAAAAATATCAAATATATAATTTTTTTCTTACTATTATTACATTACCTTTAAAAATTCTTGTGATAAGAATGTTTTAAACTGGGTTGTAATTAGTGAAGTTTTTTTCTTCAGATGAATAATTTTAAAATAAATAGTAGTTTAGCTTGGAAACACAGATTTCCAAACCCTTAATTTGTAAGAAAAATGAGGGGTTCAATTATGTTTCCACTTTGTAAAAAATATCTAGATATGGAGAAAAATGAAGAAAAACCTGTATGCTTACACAGGAATTCTGGGAATGGGCTTGTATCTAATAATAGAAGTTTCATTCTCTATGTGATGGTGACAACTTCAGGATCTCCTAGACTTTGCATATTGTACTTATTTCAGCATGTAATATGTCTGAAATTTGGTGCTGAACAGGGTTGCAACTGATAGTGCCTTTGTGTGCGTGGGTTATATATGTACATCTGTATAGAAGACTGCTTTGCTGGGAGTGTCTGATACTGATAAAATAGCAGCTACACTGTATGTCAATCTCTTCTTAGGACGAAATGCCTCCCTGTGAGGGTGCTGAGGCACAGGACCAGGTTGCCCAGAGAAGTTGCAGATGCCCAGTCCCTAGAAGGAGCTTCAAGTTTCCTGGCCTAGTGGAAGGTATCCCTGCCCATGGCAGTGGAATTGGTACCAGATGGTCCCTAGGGTCCCTTCCAACCCTAACCATTCTGTCATGTTATGAATCTATAATTCTCAATCTGATTAGTTAAATTTCATCTCAAGTTATTCATGAATTCACACACTGGCAGTGTACTGTATGCTCAGTACTAATGATTTATTCTACACATTACGCCACACTACCACTGTGTATGCAAAATTTACATCCTCACGTAGCTGTGCATACAATGTCACAGTGATGCAACTCTGTGTAGAGCTGGTGGCTGGGTGCTCCTAAATCATGGACGTTGAGATGATCAGAAGCACCAGCCCAGATGAACCTGAAATCTCCTGTAAATTGCTTCCTTTACTCAAAGAATTGACTGCAGTTTGTATTGATTATTGGATTATCATGTTAATGTGTCATCAGTAAGTTACCAATAGGCTAGAAACTAGCACAACAACACTCCACAATGACATGAGGGGTTGAAATTTCCAGAAGAATGAACTTTTAATTGGGGGAATTCAAGTACTCTTGTGTATTTGGTGGTGAAATTCTCCTGTTTTAATACTTGCACTTCAGCTGATGAGATTAATAGGAAATATTAACCGCAAAAATTATTAAGATAACTTTCTACTAACCAATAATACTTCTATTTATGTTTTGATAGTGGAGAGACAAAAATCTCAATTTTTTCCTTCCCTAATAATAATTTGCCAGCAGCAAATGATTGCAGAACAAATGCTGTTGTATTTATCTCCAGGTTAAAATTCTGTTTTTCCTTCCAGTATGCCATTGTTGAGTTGATGAGAGAAAGATAACATTAGACAAAGAGCTGGAAAGAAGATAGGGATGGAAAGGGTGGGTGGAAAGAATATAAATGTTATGTTCATCTACTATCATAGACAGAGTCCAGACAAAATCTGTCATGTTAAAGGGATAAAGGAGATTCAGAAGGATAACTTACATAAAATCCTGAGCACTCCAAGGAGATGAAGGTTGGATTTTGAAATTGACAAATGTGGTAGGAAAGTATAAGTTGTTAAAGTCAAGAAAGATATAGATAAATACAAGTATATGATTGGACACTGAGGTAGGTTTGAGTACCCTTTAGAGTACTAGTGGAGGAGGCTAAAATAATCTGTGCTTGAAAGACAATTGTTATTTACTGAAGTACTGATATAACAGATCAAGATGGTATTCTCAATATAGCGTTCTCTGGTATTCGCAATGTAGTATTCTCAATACTGAAATATATGGGATTATTATAATTAAAATAATTAGAAATCTAAAATGAAAGCTCTATCTGAAATAACATTAAGTCTTGTAGTTTACTGTGACTTATTGTATTTCTCTGTATGTGAAATGTAGGCACAACCACTAGCCTGACTGCAGGAACTAATGTAAACTAAGTCTGCTCAGAAAATCATTGGCACAGTTTAAACTGGTTGAAGTCTAAGAAATCCCTGAGGATGGGCTTTTTCAGAAATGCTCTGGTATCTTTCAGAGTTGTCATTGTGGGAACTATCAGAGAAGCAAACATGAAAAATGCAAACTGTAAATGTGAGGGAAGCGTATTTTGTGCAGTGAACTATTTGGCAGTATGAGCTGTGAATGAGTAGAAATCTCTGCATCTGTCCCATCTGCCATTTCCCGAGGGACAGAGCAGTCACTACTCATGACTGCCTCCAGTGAGCACACCACACCTCACCATGTCAGAGAATTTTACAGCATTTTCACTTTCCCTTAGTGTATTTCTAAGTAAAAAAATGTATCTGTTGGTATAAAAATAATGCACTTTAGTAAATGGGGACTATAGCTGGGAAATGAGTAGGGAGAAGAGGGTCTGAAAGTTCTTTTAAAAGAACTCAGGATAAAACTTGATTTAACATTTTGTGAAATCATACAAAGAGAGACACAAGTAAAATAAAAGTACATTTTTTCACCTAACACTGAGCTGGCTAGAAAAGACAGATTTAACATGTTTGCTTGTAGTTTTGGCATTACTTAGAATAATGATTGGTGTAAATTTTTCTTCCCTCAGTCTCTCCATCCCAGTGCCAGAAGCAGATTATAGTTGAGGATTATAAAACTCTATTTCAGAGTAAGGTTCATAATACAACAAACTTTCTTAGATCTTTTACTTAAAACAATAATTCCATTGCACTGATTCATTCTGTATCTGCTTGTACCTGTATCTGCCACAACAACATCTTGCTAAGTGCTCCCTGAATTTTTGCACATTATTAATTTCTTTATTTATATTAAAACTCATTTAATTTCACCCAAAATGGGTTTCCAAAATGCTTGTATTACACAAAAAAGCACTTTATCAATGGATAGTCTATTGACTTGCAAATAGATAAACCATGCTTATAGTGTAAGAATATAATCTATTAGAATAATAAAGGTTTCAATGCAAAACAATCCAAAGTAAATATTTTTATTAAGTGTATCTACTGTTTAAAGATCCAATAGCAGGAGTCCCTTTTAAACACTATCAATAAATGGTATATTTTCAGAATCACTTTACCGGTCCTGTTTTCCACTCTCCAGAAACAGGAATCCAAATAACATGCATTAATTCCACAGACAAATTTCTTAAAACTTTTTTGTTTCTAACAAGATTATGGTCATGTGAAACAGCAACTGACTTTTTAGAATAAGAAATCACAGTTAGGGAGCCACCGTATTTCTGAAGTGAGAGATATTTTGCTGGCAATGATTAAAAAATTAACTTACTGCTTCTAGGAAATCTTTTCATTATTTTCTAACAGTAAGTTGTATTCTTCACTCATGCTCCAACAAATCATGCAAATCATCTGATTTTTCTGTTAAAAAATTAGTGGCTTCCTGACCATGATCAATTTAATAAAATATTTTGTTTTCAAGCCCACTGCTCTTAGGCTCTTTATTGCATCTTGTTCAAGTAATAAATTAAGGCTGCGTATCTTTCAGATGACCTGCAGCTGAAATATATATATATGTGCATACCATCCTTCTAGAAAATGTGCCATTCATTTTTAATATAATAAGTAGCATACTTTTCTGTTAGGTGGAAGAGCGTTCTGTTTAGTGCAGCCATTTGCCAAATCAATTATGAAATTTATTTTCATCTGTTAGTAAAGCTGGTGATGTCAGACTGTAGATACATGCTGATCTGTTAACTGGTTAATTGCTCTATAGTAGATTTCCTGGTGGAAACTGCTGTTTCTGCAGGTGCCATCTCATTTTCTCTGTGGCACACAAAATCAAGCCTCAACATACTTTGATGACACTGAGAAAGTATGTTTGTGTATAAATAGTCCCTTTGAAATTAATAGGTCCTGTTTAGTGAGTAATATAACAGATTGCCCCTCAATATTCCTAGTTGTGATAGGTAAAAAAAATAAAATCATAGCACAAAAAATAAACCCCTCAAAAATTCCAATAATGGCTCTTAACTCCAATGTTTATGTCCTCAGTCATTTTTCACATTGTTCTATGGTAGGATATTTCTGATTTCTCATCTGGAAAGACACTTAAACAACTTAGCAAAATGTGATTTCTTCACCCTGAGAATTTCTTTATTTACTCAGACCAGATGTTAAGCTCAGTAGCAGTCTGTTTCCAGTACTGCTGAGGGAAAGTGAGGATTCTTGTGTGAAAGCAACCTTTTGGTAAATGCTTTTGGATTCTAGTACTGGCAGTTTAAAGATCAGAGCTGAATGTCACCTGTACGTGTAATAAGATTCTAAAAGTCATAAGCATAGTCAAAATAATGTCTGTGTTTGGCTATCATTCATAAACAGTTATCTTATTACTTAAACAGCCAAGTCATTACATCTTTGTGGAAAATACGAATGTGATTTGCTATTGATGATATCTGCTGCTCTTTTACTTTTTTTCCTTTTTCTCCAAAAAAAGAGAAAGGGAGAAAGAGAGAAAGAAAGAGAGAAAGGAAGACAGAAAGAGATTTTTTTTTTCTTTATTACCTTCTGATCATAGAGTAGCTCTTCTTTCAGTGTGGTAAATTCCAACCACATATTAGGGAAAAAATTGGATCTCCTTCTATTTGCAAGACTTGTAGTAAGTTTATCCAAGAACAAATGAGTATTAATTGGTGCCAGACACACGAAAACTGAAAATTTGCTATCTCATATGATAAAAGCAAGAATCTGGAGCAGTCTTTCCATTAGTTCTGCTAGTTTCAAGATATTAATATTTATAAAGATGTTGGGGGTTAGGTTTGTTCCTTTTTTTACTTAGAGAATTATTGCCCATGTAATTGCTAGGAGACTAAGTATTGGGTGCTTATGGGTGCTTGACCAGAGCAAAGAGGTCGCCAAACACGAGTTCTGGGGCACGTAAAAGGACAAAAGGAGGTAGGGACAGCTCTCCTCCTTGCTCTCAGAATCAACAAGTAGGACGGTGAGGCTGCTGCTTGCTGTGGGAGGAGTTCGCTGCTGCCCCCGGGTCCGGTCCTGAGAAAATCTACCATCATCTGCTCGTGTGCCCTGGAACTCTGAGCTGCCTCCTCCTGCCCTGCTGGAGCCGGGCCGGCCTTGCCCCACCGCCGCCGTTCTNTAGCAGATACCTGTCTTTCAAACCGAGACAAAAGATCATGTAACATCATTGCCCTGATGTGAGGACTGGAGGGAATTCCTTCTGGTTAATCCATTAGAAAAGTGTCTCTCTAGATAAGCTGTATCTTTGTATAGGTGATTATAGTGGAAGATCTGTGAGAGGTTCCTGCACTGAAGCTCTTCTTGGGAGGAAACAAATTTTGAGAAAATGCCAATTGGCAATTTGGTCTACATGACATTTAAACATTCCTTTCAAACCAAATTGTTCTATGATTCTATGAAACTGCACAAGATATGTGAAATAGGGTTATAACAGTCAAATAAAATGTATTTGGAGAAATATCATTCTATGAAAGGAAACTACAGTTTACTCAAAGCCTAGAACTCTCACCTGATTGTTCTGAGTATTGGCAGTGTTTCTGCTCTTCTTTTAATTGTTTCCATTGTTTCTCCCTGTTGTGGGTTAACACAGTTTAGTTTTTAGTCGAAGAAAAATACGGACTATCACCCTGCCAGGTGATATTTAAATTCTCTTTAGAAAAGAACACCTATCAGTTCTTGGCTATTGGCACATGGTTTGACCACTGAGGAAACAGGATGCGATTTTCGGGAATACCCATATAAAGCTGTGAATGTGTTGGAGCCGCCTCTTCTCTCTGGGTGATCCACCAGGTAACACTGCGTGGCAGCCGCCGCACGGGTCGGGCCGGGCCGGGCCCCGCTGCCCTTGGCGGGAGCGACCCTGACCATGCCTGGGTCCGGTAGGGGAGGAAAAGCCCCGGCAGCTGCCCATGTCACCGGCTGGGGCTGGGGGGATATTCCCCCCCTCCTTCCTCAGGGAGCAGCTCTGAGTGGCCCACACCATGAGACCGAGGGGTGGAAAAGAAGGCATCCACCAGCCTGCCCACCAGCATGGCTTGGAGAAATTTACAGAGACCACGTGGCCACCACAGACCTGGGCACATTTAACTCTTTCTTGCCAGCAGATGAACTTTTAAAGCACTACACTTTCCCAGACTGAAGACAAGTAAGAATATGCTTGTGGGACAATGCTAGAACTGTTCAGGACAGGGTGTGTCCGGGAAGGTCAGAGGGAGTTTCTTTTTAGTGCTAAGTACACACCAAAAGCATGACATAAATGTCATAAAAAAATGAACTTCAGTTTCTTTTGTTTCTTCTGATACCTGATCCAGAGTAGATCTTAATTTTTTAGTTGTTCTATACTTTATGAATAGCTGGTTTTGCTCAGATGCTGGTCCAAAGTCAGAGAACATAGGAAAACAAGTTCTCCTACAGCAATGACTAGATTATCCCCAGAAAAAAACTAAAACTCATGGTCTCAGTTTTCTCTGTTTCTTCTCTTTTCACAGCGAGAAAATAAATTATGATTGATTTTACCATAATGACAAAAAAAAAGTAGAATGAAGCAAGAATTAAGCTTAACTCTTGTCCCTGACTTTTCATTATAAAAAAGTGCAGGATGCTAAGTAGACATTTATGTTCAGCAAATCAAGTTTAAATCCTTTATCGTAAGTCACCCTTTATGCATAATCTAGAAATTCAATTGTTGAATCTTTTGAATGGCATAAATATTTTAAGAAGAAATATCAGAGGTCTTGTCTGCCTGAATCCCAAGTCCTTAAAAGTATGAGTTTGTGCTTATTTCTATTCTATGTTTGTCTCTTGGGGTTACCTTGATGGCCTCTTCATCTTCATTAACAGCTAAATTTTGCTGGAGTTTCTGCTGCTGCTCAGATTTTTTGTCAGGAATGCTACAAAATGCCTGACAAGTCAAGTGGGTATTCTTATAGCCTTCCTTAATTCCTGTATATAACACAGGTCAATATTAGAGTACACTTAGCAGTGCATATCACACAACATAATTCCTCATAATACATTGGCATGAAAATTATTTAAACAGTGCATTCTGCAAGCAAAGTAGTTAACTGAACAGTGAGGAAATTTTCTAGTATTCCTGATTTAGAACAGTAAAAAAGCATTCTCCAAAACTAGTCATGAACCAACACAGAAATCATTCTGGTAGCCTTCATACCATCTAAGTAGCTTATTAAAAAATAATTACGCTTAGAAAACATAGCATTCATTATAAAAGAGGATGAAGTAACTATTTTTGCTCACTTTAAAAGTAGTTTGAAGGAAAAGCTTTTCTGTCACATAAATTTGGAGTGGGGTAAATGTTAATGGAGTCATTGGTCCAGATATGGAAGCAGGAATATCTGAAAATGGATGAATAGAAAAAACATTTCATGTTAGGGATAGCAGTAAGGTAAAAGCAAATTGTATAAATCAATTAATTTTTAAATAGTAATCAAAACCAACTAAATTATGTTTAGTTGGTTTATAAATTTGTAAAAAGTACATGGAATTGTTAAAATTATAGCTCTTTATTATCTTTTTAGATTTATTATGTCATGGAAATGCATTTTTCAATACTTAGCTTGACCAATCTTTGTTTTGAATTCAGTCCTGATCCAGCATATGAATTGAGATGTTCATCGAGACTTCCAGAGGAGACTTTCCAGACAGTTAGTCTGTGGCTTTATGTTTCTTCATAGAAAAAATCAAAAAGTCTGATATATTAGGTCCAATTCTCAACATGAATCACAATACTGTGGTTGTAAAAGCTACACAGCAACAGAATTTAAGAAACAGAGACTAGTCTAATACAAACAGTTGTCTTGACTGAGATTTTACAATAGAAAGTGGAGAGATAGATTTAGTGTTAGTTATAGAAATAAAAGTTTGGAAACATACGTGTGAGTTTTGTGATAGATAAGTCAAGCCTCTCGTTTTTCTACAAATATGTGATTTAGAAGACCACACCTAAAAATGCACTTGGAGAAAAATTAATATTATTTATCCTATGTTTGTTTACCTTATTTCATGAATAGACCTCAGTTTATACAGCTTTCCTGGGATTATGAAAAAAGACATTTGCAGAGCAAAGAGACCTTCCTCCTTGACTTCTCTGGCACCTCAAAATGAAAATAACCCTAATTAATCTAAACCTGTCCATTCAGTATGATAAACCAATGGGGGATTATTTCAGGAAAAAATTACAGCATACCAGCTGAGATCTTCTTAAATGACTTGTCAGTTTGGTACTAGTTTTGGGTATTATCTTCCAGATTTGTGCTTCTTCCAAGTGCTTCTCAAAACCAAAATGGTAGAAGTTGTTTGAAGTCCTGAATCCAAAATGCCACCTTTGTTTTTAAAGAAACATCTTGAAAATAAATCAGTATTTTCAGGTCAAACCCTGTGTCAGGTAGAAATATGGAAGATTATTTTAATTTCAGAACTAAGTATCTGGACTATCAGTTTATTACTTTTGAGAATGATACTACAACGGTTATATAACCAGAAGGATGAGGATTTTTACTGAAGAACCACCATAATTACAGCTCCCCAGGGTTGTCTCCTTTTACCTCTGCCCTACCCTTGCCCTCCTTCCCCCACAAAAAAAGCTATGATTTAATCAAAGAAAAAATTGAGATATTAAAGACTCCTTCTAGTCCTAGATGTCAATGTGAGACGAGTTTTATCTCCTGCCATGTATTACTACAACTTCCTAAATTATATTTCTAAGGATTCCATTATTATTTACTAAAATTCAAAAATAGTCAGAAATAGATATGTTATGCAACTTTAATTTACACTGGGATGCTTTTCTTTTTTATGGGTGTTTAATGTCAAAGATGTGCTATGTACTCACTCTTCAAATATAAAAACAGTGACATGAAAAAGATGATCTATCACACTCATCTCGTCAAGAATTTCACTCAAGTTATTTTATCAAAAATATTATTTTATTTTATATATTTATAAAATTGAGTTGAGTTTTTTGTTACTTATTTTCTCATAGATTGATATTAAGTTATTCTGAAGGACTGAAGTAGTGGAAGACTTTCACCACAATTGTGAAAAAATGAGCAGTGTCAACCTGGTAAGTTTATCCTTTTGTTGTATTGATGGTTTACCCACTGATACTCTCGTTTATGTTTGTAGCAAAATCTCAGTTACTGTTAGTTTTATTATTGATGTAATATTTCTGTATTAATGTCTTAAACTTTGCCTTATATTTAAAAAAAAGAGAAGTACTCAGTATCTCATTAACTCTTTGAAGAGCAGTTTTGTCATGGATCCAAGTAGTTTCAGTTCCAATCAGAGTAGTTAGTGCATAAAATTATTTTTTAATCCTTTAAGTCTGTCTACAATACTTCCATATTTTTCCCAGCCTTGTCATGTCTATATTTTGCAAATTGAGAAAAAGTATGAACTGAATAGTCTGAGTTTAAAATGCTGTTTTTCTGGTTTCTTTAATTTATTAATGTCATGGATAAGAAATGGCAATTCAAATCACGCGTCACTTCTCACCCCACCAGTCCTGTGGGAGACAAAAGGTAAAGATTATGGGTTGAGGTAAAAAACAGTTTACAGGAAACAGCAGTGAAATAAGAAAAATTGTCAGCAACCACGAAAATATGAAAAACAAAAGCGTACAAAAGAGAGTGATTTACATGAAAAAAAATGCTCACAATGCTCACCCACACTGCTCCAGACTCTGCTCCCGATTGGCTACTAGGAAAAAAAAAATTAACTCTAATTAAAATAAAACAAAAAAGGCCAAAACAAACACAACTTTTCTAGAGTTTCAAATTGTAATTTTAAAGCAGTTATTTATTCCAGCCTTAAATGTTTGCTTAAGGTAAGTTTTCCTTTAATGAAAAACCTTTCTGTGAATTTTATTTCTTCCCTAGAAGAAAGTCAGTGCAATTAAAGCAGAGCTATCTTTTTTGGGAAGACAAGTGGTTTCAAATGTTTGCAGATAATCTTGTCTAACTTACCCATGTGAGTGGATAAAACTCTTCTATTTTCTTTACACACACATGCAGCCTTTGGCTAATGGTGTGCTGGGAAGTGCTGGGAAGTGGAAAGACAGTTTTAGAAATTCAGAAATAATTACAGCACTTGATAGAATAACGTGTTCAAATTTATAATCTGAAAATACTAAAAAAACATGTTATCACATATCTGACACAGTATAAGACCAGATTTATAAATGTATTAAATTTGTAAGCAAAACATACCTAATAAGGAGTTGCAGACTTATGTCAAGACTTGTCTTATACGATTTCTAATTTCATATTTATGTGTAAGAGTAGTCACTTATGTATGTATGTATGTTTGTATTTATCTATCTGTCTATCTATGTATCTATCTATCTGTCTTCCAATGATCAATTGATGATCTATATCCTTATTTAAGGGAAATACAATCATTTCTATGTTTGACTACCAGTACCAGCAATTAATCAACAGTGCTTAACCATTGCACTGACTCTGACACCATAACACATAATAATGACAAAGCAAGCAACCCCTCTGTCATGGTTTAGGAGTGGTCTTTCCCAGTTTAATGTTCCCACTGAAACACCCAAGATCACATTCTGACTGCTCACTCCTCCTTCCCTCCTGGCTATGGCAAGATGGAAGGCAATAAAAGGTAAAGATCTTGTATTGAGATAAGAACAATTAACTAGAAACAGCAGTGAAATAAGAAGAGGAAGGTAACAATACTAATACTGATAACAGACTGTACAAGACAGGCAAACGATTCACAGGCCATTGCTCACCACTTGGAACCCAGCATCACTCAACACCACACTCTGGCAAAACCCTCCTTCCCTGCTGCCAGAAGTGTGAGATGGTATCAAATAACCCCACAGTCCTGACTCTGCCCCTCCAGGATGCTGCAAAAATTAACCCTGTCCTGGCCAGAACCAGAGCATTTCCACCCCTTATCTATACCATGGGCATCATGCCCAGGTCCTACATCTTCAAACTATATACATACATACATACATACATACATACATACATACATACATACATACATACATATATACATATACACACGCACAAGCACAGGTATCATTCCCATAGTCAATGGTTTTCCCTCCAAAATGTCTTTTAAGTAAATTTAGTCTACGACTAAATGTCTTAAACCTTGACTGTGTGTTCTGTCCATCCTAACTCTCTTTCAGGGCAGCAGGATTGGTGCGGTGTTGGGAGGTTGCAAGGTTGATTATGTGGTGGAGCCTCCTTCAGCACATGTCACCTTCTCTTCCTCCTCTGATGATAATCTGAAATATTTGTCTTAGGCCCGTTTGTGATGAATTCCAAGAACTCCAGGCAAATGGAATTTTCTATTTGAGCTCACTGTGTGATCTGCGTGATCCATTTACTCAACATAGCATCAGTGGCCTGATGTGTTGCAGGGACTTTGAACATTCAGCCCAGCACTGGCAGTCAGGGTGCCAGGAGGACATTTGGTGCCAATCACTTCTGAAGCAGCTCAAACCCCCTCATAAGCTGCCAGTATCTCTGAATGCTCATCAGGATGTAGCAGGTCTCAGATCTTTTGTATCCCTATCTCAGAATCCCAGGGGTTGTCTTCAAGTCTACCTGGTTACTTTTTGCAGGCGCTCCAGGTAGGACCATTCTCACCAGCTGCAGGGTAAAGCACATTTTTCACATGTTGTTCTGTCCTGACTGTCCCAAGAGCTACTGCATGAACAATCTCATGTTCCATTTGTTCAAAATCTTGTTACTGAGGCTCTCACTTGAAATCATTCTTCTTTTTGGTCATTTGATAGAGAGCATTTCCAATCTGACTCTACTCTGGAAGATAGACCCTTCAAAAACTCACAGTGCCTAAGAAAGCCTGTCTTTCCTTTTGCTGGTTGGTGATGAAGTAACTGGTATTTTGTCATAAAATCTATCAGAATTTGGCAATGTCGATCTTGCCATTTTACTCCTAAAAATTAATTTCCCGCAGAGGTCCCTTGATCTTCTTAAAAATCTCTCTCTTTACTCCAAACGTGGTGTAGACTACAGTGAGGAGACATCAGGCATAACAGCATGCTTTCCTTAACATCCAAAGGAAATTCAAAATCTGAAAAGATCTTGTAACAAGCCTGAAGGAGAAAATGGGGGTGAAAAGCTGAGAAAAATTATCCTTCCCTGTTCTCCCCACAGACTGTGTACAATTATTATTGAATTCCCAGAGGTAATTCCTGAGGTAAGGGCAGGAATGCATCACTGAGTACACATTTCAAATGACCCTCATTGTCCTTGATGTTATCATGTTGATAGCACACAATACAACAATAAAGGCATCCTCACCCTTATGCTGCTCTGAAAAAGAGAATCAGGGAGAGCACAGAGTGCGTATATGGGAGAAAAATAAAATGTCAAGCACCACAACCATGTGAACAGACAAAACAAGGTTGTGACCGGTGGCTCTGTACCCAATAAAACAAATGTGTATATCAAATTTGTTTCCAACCCACTCTGGACAGATCCATTGTTATGTCAACACTTCAAGCCGCACATTGGGTGCCAGAGAAAGCTGCTGTGGTTTAAGAATAAGAAAATGAACAGTAAGAACAACAATATTTATAGCAGTGTAAGATAGGTGAATGATTCACATGATATTGCTCACCATGTGGATCCCAGTGCCACCTGACTGCACAACTTGCACACCCTGGACAAACTGGAAGCAGACTCAGCCCCCTCCTTACACCCTGCACATGATATGAGATGGTATTGAGGAACAGGAGTGCTTTCCAGAAGTTAGGTTTTCCCCAGGACACTTGAGACTTTCATGCTTTCATATGGCCACCACTTACTCAGGTTTCAGGTAGCAAAAAAATGCATTGTTTCTTCAAGGTTTTTAAAATGTGTTTTAATTAGTTTAAATTTGCAGTCCTCCCTCAAAATTCTTGCCATCCAGAAAGTAAAAATACATCTATAGGGTATCTTTCAAGGAATAAAATTTTGCACTTCCATTATGCAAAACAGATAATTTTGTATAAACTTACCTGCATGCCTCACTTTAGGTATGTCAGGGATATATGTACCTTTTAGAATTATTTTAAAAATTGTAGCTTGCTTTGAGTCCCATTAGATATAAGAAGATTTTTGGCTGGTGGGTTAGTTAGTTGGTTACTTTGTTTGTTTGTTAGTTGCTGTTTAGCTGTTTTTTATTCATGAGGGAGATTAGATACTGAAGATTTCTTACAGCAATTACAAGATATCTGTCCTTGAAGGTGTTCAAGAACAAATTGGACATGATCCTCAGCATCTTGGTCTTAGTAGTCCTGTTCTAAGAAGCAGGCGGGACTAGATGACTTCCAAAGTGGGCTTCCTTTCAAAATCATTCTGTAGATTGTAGATCTCTGATTCTCTGGTTAAAGTTATTCCCAAGAAGGAGGGGGAAAGTCTCATCAGCACTTTTTCTTAATTTCACTAATCACCTCAAGGAAATAGTTATGAAATTTAAATGAAACTGACATGAAATGTCAGTATGTTCAGCTTGAGGAAATTTTCAAGGGACATAAACTGTGAGGAAAAGTATCTCAGGTTAGAGAAGACTACATGCTCTTAGGTATGAAGATTTTACATACTGTTGCTGTTAAAATTGGAACAATTGGTAACCTACTGGAAACTGTAATCAGATTTTGTGTATAGATATTTGAAAATATGTTAATACACTTTACTTTGGGAAATCTGAAACAGGTAAAAACTCAACTGCAAACTTCTGAGATTCTCCCTTATTTTTGTTTTAGTCTAGTTCTTGCTGCCATCTTTTCCAAAAACAGCTTATAGTAACAGGTATATAACTGTAAAAGTTACTAGTATGGTTATTTTAGTGTACAGCTGTACTTTTTTGTTGTTTTACCTAAAGAAAACCAAGAAAGGCTTTATGGATGTAATTTCTTTATTTTTTAAGTGCAGAAAAGTAGAGTGCTGTCTTAATGTAATAGGTACAATGATCAAGGCATAGTTTGCTAGAAGTCAAAGGAATTGCATCAGAGATAAATCTGGACGAATAATGTTTAAAGGAAACAGAGTACTTTGACTGAAAAATTATCCCACACCCCAAAATTGATTCATTATTGAAAAAGTACTAATCTTAAAAACACCATTGCCAGTAAGCCCTGGAACAGGTAAAAAGTATTACTGTTGACTATTTAAGGCCTTATTTTTAGCCACTTCAAAACGCCATCTAATTCCTGTCACTCTTTTCCGTTGCCGCCTGTATTAATAACTGCTAACCTTTTCCCTACCTTGATCTTCTTTTAGCATTTCTAAAACATTTTTATTCAATAAGGAATTCATTTGCAGCTTAAATAATGATTTACAGTCCTGAGCTTTTTTTGCTGTCAATTTGTTTTTAAGAATGTGGAATGAGAAAGAAAAGATGATTTGGGGAACTGCATCAGTAAACATTACAGTTAAGTATAGAGTACTGGTTTGGGGTTTTGATTGGTTGGTTTGGAGGTTTTTTTTGTTGTTGTTGCTTTTTGTTGTTGTGTAAAAAATTACTTTCAGTTTTATGAGCAAAACTTCAAACATTTGAAATTTTGAAATAGAAAAATTTTTATTAATATAATTATGGTCTTTGATAGATAATAAAAGTCATATGGCATTAATGTAGGAAGAAGTATCATCAAGATGAAATCTTGTCTATTAATTCCACACTCTTAATCTGAGAAAATAGAAGTAGTGAAGTTAGGAGCCTTTCCACAGGTATGGGAACAGTTTCATAAATAGCTTTTGTACAGGGAAGGCGCTGCCTACTTGCTGCTCTGAGACAATTTATTATTTA
>VYXD01014629.1:308181-318735 GCA_013397195.1 Hylia prasina
AAAAAAAAAAAAATCCAGGATTCCAGGGAGGGTTGTTCCTTTCAGTTTTCTTTTGAATTACATACAAACAAGATTTTTTTAAGATTTTCCACCTTGTTTTTTATGATGGTTTGCATTGCCCTCTCCAATGAACTGCCAGTAATGCAATATGGTTGGGTCTAAAATTTCAATCAGTATGTTCTCAAGTTCTGAGCAGATATAAGTGTAGCTTTGTATTTTATCTCTATACTTTACTGAATGTGTTTTATTTCTGTTAAAAAATTATATATTTATATGACTGTAAAACTTGGAAAGAGTTTCACATATTAGATTTTGCTACAGTACCAAAATTAAATCCTTCTCTGGATCTTGGCCTGCTAAAGCTCTAAAATTCAGCTGCAAATATTCAGTAGCTTGACTAGTTCAGAGTTTTGGGGTGGCTTTTTTTCTTCTTATTGTGCCGCTGTTATGCTCATACAATGCTGAATTTGAAGAAGTTCTGTGTTATCTACACATTATTATTTTCTGTGTTCTATTTTTTGCTTGTGTGTTGAATTTTAATTCCCCTGGAAACCTAGACTGCTGACTGAGTCACAATACTAATAGTGATTAACACGTGGACTATGATAAGTGTGATATGCAAGTAGCTCAAACCTTCTGTAATACTTCATCTTCTAAACAGAGAAAAAATTGGAAATAAGTAGTCAGCGAGTCTTCTGACAAAGTCTCTTTTGGCTTCAGATTTAAGGAAATTTTTCATGCGCTACCATAAATTAATTTTTTGAAAGGTGTGTTAATTGAAATTCAGGATGTTAAGGGGCAAGGGACTTGATTTCACAAGACTGGCAGGGTACTAATCCCTCTGTATTCTTGTTTAACTTCCATGACTTTCTTAAGAAAACATAGCAAGTTACCTGACAGGTTTAAAAGGCTTACTGAGGAAAATGAGTGAGTTTGATTGTTTAGTTGGTTTAGGAAGACATTTGAGTTTGGTGAATACTTAGCTCAATTCTCATACACCTCAGCATGCCCCTTCTTTAAATCAAAGTCATATTGTTTTTTGTGGAGTGCAAGAGCTCCAGACAGTGTTGCTTCATTTACAAACTCAAGCAATGAAATTGTGCAAATTTCTGCAATGAGACATCTAGGGGACAGACATAAAATTTATTTTATCATTCTCCAAATATTGGGCTATCCATGATCAAGATGTTTTTTGGGATAAGCTGCAGAAAATGTAAATTGTCCTGTTGTTAATCAGAGTACACCAGAAAAACAAACAAACCACAACCCCCCCCAAAGAAAAACAAACAAACAAAAAACGCAAACCACCAATTTTTTAGAACTATGAACCTTTAAGAAACATTTATTTGGAAACTACCTGCTTCTGCTATTCCTTCAAGAAATATAGAGGTTCTGTTGTGCATCTAGGATGAATCAACATGATGTTTGGCTTAGTCAATATTCTAGAACCAATTAAAAATTCTTAGAGATTGGCAGACGGTAACAGAGTGACACAAGAAAATTTAAGTCAGGTAGACGATATGACAGCTTTTTTCTTCCTTCTCCTTAAAGAAAAATGGAATATTTTTTACAAAAATATTTTATTATTTTTAATCACAAAGCCATTTCACAGGTCATTTTCTGATTAGCATTATTTATAACATCATCTTACATGAGAAGGCAGCAGTTAGACACCCTTGTCTTTTATTTTTATGAAGGTAATATCTATAAACTATTGAGACTATATCTTCTTCTAAAAGTGCAGGAAGTATTATGACCTTTAACATCTCAAATTACACTAAACCAAATGTGAAGTCCAGGCAGAGTGTCTGCCACATCTCTGGAAATTTATTGCAAAAGAGGAAAAATATTTTGATAAAGTTCTTTACTGCCTGTTAAGTGCTGATTTCACATTCTCAGTGTGTTTCACAGAATTTTGTCACAGAATCACAATAAAATATAGCAATATTTTGTCATTGCGATGCAGGATTTGAAGTGAGAGACTACAGAGAATGGCATTTATTATTAATTACAGGTCTAGGTCTCTTTTGGCATTCTCAACAGCTTATTTTTCAGACTTTATGGAGAATAGCAATTAACTTTTCAAATAGGGCCACTCGTGAGGATCCCAACATCTAAAATTAGCCCTCTAAGTTAAAAAATCTTGCCTAAAAACCTGACTTTCCTTTGCTGCTACTAATGTTAATAATAAACCTCAGGGCCTTAAGATCTCTTCTCATTTACACTTTCTCTTCTCCTCTGTGGATAGTTTGTTCTGGATGAATCTTCTTGCATTATCAAGGCTATATCTGCTGCATTCCTTTATTATAAAAGACTGCAGTTCCACTTCAGTAATTTCTAGAGATAGCTAGGTACCAGCATTTAAAATGCTATGTGTGGAAGCAAAACCACCTGATGATTCTATTGTCTTGTTACAACTTTATGGCTGAAGTTGTTTTGGAATTAGGAACATATTTCTTGGTGAAGTTGCTTCTTAACATTTCTTTGGTTTGGTTTGGGTTTTTTTTTCTTGTGGTGCTTTTTAGTATTTGACTGATATTGTTCTCATATGCTACCCTAATGGCATTTCTGTAGGAAATGAGTATTTGAATTGGCTCAGAAGTAAAAAGTTTATTTGCAAGTATCCTTTTGTTTGTTTTGTTTATTTATTTTCATATTAGGAGTCTTTTTTGTATCCCTGTCTCAACAGTCCATCAGCTCTCTGTCTGAGAGTTATTTGCCCCTCAGGGGCTTTTTTTAAAAAGCTTAAAAAAACCCCACCAACAGCAACAACATAACATAACAACACTCTCTTAAATGTGAAGAATGTGTATTTAAACTGTGATCATGCGCAGCCTTTCTGCCCCTGAACTAATTAGTTTTTCTGTAGTTTAAACAGAAAAGGAATTTTAGCATAGTACTGCAGGTGTTTTTATGTATGAAAATGTGATTGCTCTAAAAGGCATTCATCTTATACATGGCAGAAAGAAAGTTAACTGTTTATATACAGTATTTCTATTATATACAGCAGTCAGTTGGGGAAGTGAAAATGATCTGAAATAAATTGAATAAATTTCCTTTTCTGAAAAATGCAAATATTATGCTTAAAATGTATCTCAGAAATTTTCTATTTTATGTCTGTGATACATGTAACTGTAAACATAGTGAAAATAAGAATAGACTCAAGTTCTGAAAGGGCTTGTAGTCTTCTTCATTACTTCTAAATCTATAAACTCCATTTATTGTGTATGGATTTGAGGAATCATGAAATCAATCATAGTTAGACTAAGCCAGAATAGTTTAGACATGGCACCCTTGAGCAATGACAGCATAAGATGCAATGCATAGGTTTCTAAATTGACAAGTACCTTTTTCTAAATACAAAAAGCCTGGGAATAAGGTAGAATTATGACATATGAAAAGTATAGGATGCCTTGAAAAATACTGAATTTTTCTAAGAATAAATATTTTTCACTTACCTGTTTTTCTTTGTCATAATTTAAAAAAAATTATCATGGTCATTAGGATTGCCACTAAATGAATTTGAATTATTGGTAAATATATTTTTCTCTTAGTTTTAAGAGAATATTTAATGGCTATGTATTTTTCACCAAGCAAAACTCTTTATCTTGGTTCTTCACTGTTTAAACAACATCATCACTGAGAATATAGGTGAACAGGCTTTATTTTGAGAAGAATCAGGTTTTTAATTCTGTTAAGCCTTTTTAAATTTAAAAGCCACTGAAGGTGGTTTTTAAAGTCTCCCATCTTTCTTTTTTTTTTCTGAACTTGAATTTGATGTGTTTAGCTGGGTACAGTGCAGAGGTAAGGTGGATTGCAAGACACCCCCTCACAGTCTGGTCACATACTGCTGCACAGCTCTTTTTTCAGATGGCTCCGCTTGTCGTACTCTGGTACTTTTGCCCAGAGTGATTTTTCTGCCTCTAAAGTGTCAAATGTGTCCAAATGAAAAGCAAAAAAAGATCCTTGAGAATTACCTTGTTATGGTTATGTTCAGCTTTTCCAAAAGAAGGGCTTTTACCTGTGCTTCTTCACAAAAAGTTTGAGATCATTATTTATTTAATATTAAATTCTGAATCCTAAGACATTAAAATCAATTTGCCCAAGTGATCACTGAAGTCAGATGGTTCATCTATATATCTGAATCTTAGTATTTTGAAGAACTATCTGTATTTGTCATCACGTATTAACACTCTGAGGAATCGTTTTTGTCAGTGAACATCTATATGAATTTCAACTTTTCCTATGTAGACAACTTATTACTTTTATTATGTGTACTCATTTTCAAGGGTTTCATTAAAACATATAGAGTGATGAAATTCTCTGTTTTCTTAACAAATGAGAACACAATAATTTTGACTGTTATTTAAAATACTACATATAATAATGTTTTTTTTTACTGAAGAAAAAATTACCACAAAATCCTGATATGAATTATTTACCTCTTGTTTTCCTTCTTTTTTGGGGTGGATTTTTTTAAATATGAATAAAATTTCCACTTATGATTCATAAAAGAAACCCCCCAAACTTTAATGGATATCTCATAAATTTAAGATGAGTTATTTCTAATAATAACTACATACCAGCACATCTGTAATTTCTCCATCTTTCCAAGCTGCCATGATATTTGGTATTTTGAAGCAAGCTTTAGTCTGAACATTGTCATATTCCTGTGTTCGTTCATAAAAATGAAATTTATGGTTAATATATAGAACTGTTCAGCTGTTTCTGCTACAGCAGCATGCCTGGTGGGCCACAAAAAAAGATTTATAATACAGTATAATTATTTTGGGTTTATAGACAAATATAAATGAAGAGCGTGAAAATCAGGCCATCATCAGATTCTCACAGTCAAAAGAATTTCTGAAATAGTATATTTCAGGATATCTTCTGCTCTGTGAAATCTTCAATATTAAAATGTTGTTTTCCCTGTGGGGTTTGCATGCTGAGTGGCTGGTACTTTTAAACTTGATGAGCTTTGTTGTTGATTTCTTCAGTCTGAGGCATAGAGATGACACACGATCAGTATAGTTTTACAGACAGAAGGATTTCAAATCTGTCTGAAAAGTGTAAATCCAGAGTTTTTCAGATCTAGTCAGCTTTTCTTCTTGGAAGAATAGTGCAAACAGATTAGCTTTTAATTTCAAAAATATGTGTAAAAAGACCTTCAGTTTACTCAATTATTCTATGTCAGTGCCAGGTAACCTTATTCACTGCATGAAGAAGGATATGGCTTTATGGAAGTTGGTTTTGTCAAGGTTTGGGCTTGCTGCTGTCCCACATTTGTATTGGATATGGCTGTGGTTTATGAGCAAACATAATAAGTAGATTATTTATTCTGGTTTATTGGTTTTCATTTCAGCTCTTCTATTTCATGCATAAGTTTTTGTAAATGGTTCCATTTAATTATTGTTGGAGATGGATGAATGGTCTTAGGAACCGTCAAGCAAAAGTTTAATTTAATTCAATTGAATTTATATAATGTTACCTGTATGAGATGAAATTTCAAATAACTTAGAGAACAAAGAAATGAGACCTTGGTAGAAAAAGACACTTGCAAACTGAGTAAAAAAGAACAAAAAATAATTCTAATTAATTTGGAGGGAAAATAACTGAAGAGATCAGTGTTTTGATGCCTGAAGATGGATAGATTTGGATGACATGGTAAGACTGGCACAGAACTAAGGCAGTGAGCAAACACCAACCTAGACAAGTATCAGCAGAAATAGTAACAAAAAAGACAGTGCAAAAACATATTGTTATGTAATGACCAGGTGATGATTGTCTGTCTCTGTTGTGACTGTACTTACTATTCAGTCTTTTTTAGGCTGACTTCCCTTGCTTATAGCTTTCCAACTATTATCGGTCTGAAAAACTTATAACTTCTTTAATGCCCATTTCCATTTCTGATGCTTCAGGCAACCCCAGACCTTGTTAATACAGGAAAGGGCAGCCAGCCAAGTTCAGTGCTGAGCCTTGTAAGCAATCCAGGGACCAAAGGGAGGGTGAGTTCATTAGAAGACAGTAAAATGATGAGTATGTCCAATCAGACCACTAGTTTGTGGGAGTCAAGATAAAGGATGAAGATGAAGGCAGATTTCTTTTTAACTAATGAGCGCAGATGTCCGTATTTCATCAGATTTACAGAAGAAGCAGAAGCCAATTGGGAAACCTCACCTATCAACAAATTAGAAATACAGTAACAAAATAGTGATAAGGGCATCACTTCAACAAGGCACAGAGAATAATGTCCCAGTGAAGCCACAGTAAATAAGGTAAAATAAAAGAATTGGTCTCACTTTTGTTCTCTTCTTGATGAGAAAATGGTAGCACTGATTTCTTGTGCTGATAATTTAAATGATGGATCGATTAAACCTACCTGGTGAGACAATCCACTTCTTAGTCTTCTATTATGAAACACAGTGAGAGACAGGTGAAGGAGAGGCATCAAGCTTTTGCAATGTAGTCCTTGAATGACTGTAGGCCATGACTGCATTGTCTTTTTAGAAAGGGCATATTTAACTGGAAGTCTTCTTAATTCAGGCATCTTGTTTTCATCTGAACTTGTCTGTGGATTCCAACTGCGAAATAAGTTAGTGTTCAGTTAGTATAATGATTATACATATGTTTTCATATGAAAAATAAAACACTGTGGTACCTAGCAACATACATTTTTAGAAGTATTTAGTAGTGTTCTTCGCTGTCATGTGCTGTTTTAATTATATTACATTAACATTGCTTCAAGGAGACAAACGCAGACAGGGCAATAGACATGGTAATAGACACCTCATGAAATTCAAACATGTATGCACATATTTATTTTCTGCTTGCTGTCTCTCTATATATTTAGTTTATAGTTTAAATTTTGAGACAGTACTCCATAAATAATACATTTCAGATGCATGTTTTATAAACATATATATATTTATAAAAACATTTCATGTAAGCATGTGATATGAAAGTCTATGACTGTCAAATATCTCCCATTCAACATATACATATTGAAGGACTCCTTATTTTGTGTCAGCAAACTCCTGACATTGAAACTAGAAAAATGGGAAGTCTCCTTTTAATCACTATTCCATTCCTTCATGCAGCCTAGGTTTAATTTTTGAACATAACTTACTTTGCAATTCAGCCTAATGGGACTGTTTGGTTTTTTCTTACAGTTATTAATAAATGGTTTTGCTTTGTGTGACCTTATATGTGTAGCAAGCAGGACATTGTTGTTTCAAGTATCTTTCTTCAATATGCCACTGTATTAAAGGTTTTTTGTTAGGGTTAACCAAAACATTCACAGCACTCATGACTGCATGAGGTCTTCATTTTGATGATTATTCCTAACTTAAGACCTAAATAATATAGGACTGAAACAAAAAAAGATAAAGCATAAGAGTAGCTATGCTGTTCTGACTTGTTTTAATTACTTCAAATTGAGTAAAACCTTGAGATGAAAATGGTTTTTGTCAAGGTTTATTGAATTCCAGAACACTGAACATTCACTGAGCACAAAGCCTATGAGGACTAGCTGAGGGATTGATTGGCCTGAGAAGAGGAGGCTCAGGGGAGATCTAATCCCTCTCTAGAACACCCTGAAAGGAAGTTATAGCCAGGTGGGGTCAGTCTCTTCTCCCAAGTAACAGGAGATAGGACAAGAGGCGATAGCTTCAAGTTGCAGCAGGACAGGATTAGATTGGCCATAAGGAAATATTTCCTGGCCAAAAGTTGTCAAGTATTAGAAGTCACCAAGCAGTGATCCCAGAAGTGGTTGAGTCACCATCCCTGGACTTATTTAAAACAATCGCATGTGGCACTTAGATAGATTAGTGGATTTAACAAAAGTAGATTAATGGATGGACTTGATAATCTTTGAGGCCTTTTCCAACCTAAATGACACTGTGATTCTACGTTTTCTACATGAAACATTTTATTTCATTAATGTTTATTTTATTTCATTAATATTTGTCCCTTCTTTCAAATACTATAATATCAGTAGATTTTTAAAAATTACATTAATCTGGGAATTTGAAGTCCTTCAAAGCAGGCCAGAATTTCAGAAAAAGTCTGTATCAGGATCTTACCAAAATGAGTAAAATCTATGTTAAAATGTTGCAAAAATTTTCAGGCATTCCTGCAAGAGAAAGTAATAACACAAGATTTCCTGATTTTTTTTCTCTTTAAATCTGTGAATTTCACACTGATCATATGGCAATTCAGTAAGGTTTTGTTTGGTTTTAAATGTAGTCTTCTGGTTCTCCTGCATTTTAGAGCTCTCCCAGTGTTTCAGAAACACAGATGCAAAATTGCCTGTGACACTTTTGACAATTCTATTTTTTTCCCCTGAATCATAGAATTACATAAAAAAAAAGAAGAGTTGGAAAAAAAAAAGTGGTTTTGTTAATGACTTTTGTATTGTTACATTTAAGAAAATGTTAAAAAGTTGAAAAGTGCTGTTTGTCAACACTGACATATTTTCAAGTGATACATATCATCTTATGGGAAGTGTGGGTTGTGACAGGGCAGTGTTGTTTTTCATGTCTGTGAAAAATATCAGCTTCCTAACTAAAACTTAAAGGTAGATTTTGGGGTCTTTTTGTTTCTCTGGTTTTTGGAGTTTTTGGAGGGGTTTTTTTTGTTTGTTTTTTGGTTGGTTGGTTGGTTTGGATTCCGTTGGCAGGTGGGAAGAGAGAAAATGAGTGTGAAAGTTAGACTTCCAAGGTTTGAAAGAAGAGATATATCTTGAGAATAAGTTCATGTAATAATGCTTTCATCATTTATTTAGAATGAAAAAATATTCTTTCATCCTTGTTTTATGTGTCTTTCCAAGGTATACAATGTTATCATATCATATCATATCATATCATGTCATATCATACAGTACATACAATATAATCTTATATCAGTATATATATTTAATATGTTATATTTATATAAACAATATATTTAATATAAATGTAATCTACACATATATCAGCTATATATAAAAATACATTTTTATATATGTGTATATGTAGTGTGAATAACCTATATTCCATGGTACTTTAACTATGTCAGTAATCCATCTAATCACAGGTATTGAGCAATAACATCTTTCAAGCATTACAGATAGATAACAACTACAAAGAAGAGACAAAAATTTAGATGCAATGGTAGAATCATATTGTCCTGTACATGTACACATTATTCTCTTCAGTACAAATATAATGTTATAATTTGCTGCAAAACAAAACCAAGCCAATATAAAACAGCATTAAAAGATAGCTAAGACTTGACCTCACTCAGTTTAAATGATTATATAAAAGACTAATACATTTTCAAAGAGGAATAAAGGAAATATCAGAAAAAGTTAGGGAAATATTATTTTATATTAGGTAAATAGGAGTTAATTGAGTTAATCCAGATTTATTTCTGGGTTTTTTTATATGCCACTAATTTGAAGCTTTGAATTTAATAGTTAATTGGAAACTTGAACAATTAGTGTGGCTTCTTAAAATTTTCTCTGAACTAATGATCACCTTGGTATGTAGAAGGATTTTGCAAGCAGATGGAACATAACTGAAAACTTGACTTGTGTTTTTATTTCTTTTGTTTTCTTTTCTACTTCATATCCTGTGATATTTAACATTGTGAAAAAATAGGCACACTCAGCAATGAAAATATCATCTTGAAAATCTATCTATAGGACAAAAAACCTGGATTTTAGTATTTGATGCTTCTCTTTTCTCTGTTCAATGCTCTTGCTGCCTTACAGGTTTTTGTATAGGCAAGATTCATTTCAGTCTCAGAACAATCTGTGGAAGTATTCCGTGAAAAGGAAAAATGATTTTGTCAGTTAGATTGAAGAAGGTTATGCAATTCTGAATATGAACAAAAGGAAGGAAAAATTACAATTAACTTAGAAATTTCCAGAAGTGACATGTAAAAATTACGGGGCGGGGGGAGGGGGGGGGAAGACATAGGAATAGACCTGACATAGGAAGATACTAGAATAGAAAACACTTCAAAACTTTAGCTGAAATAAAAATAATAGGGATGCCATTTTGTCACAAAGACTATTCCTCCTAACTTTCAGGGTAGTCTTTCTTTCCAAATCTTACAATGCCTCATTTGATTTAAGTATTTACCTGAAATCATAGAATTATGGACTATCCTGAGTTGGGAGAGAACTATATGTATCATCAGAGTCCAACCCTTATCACAGGACAGCTCCAAGAGTCACACCGTGTGCCTGTGAGCATTGTCCAAGCACTTCTTGAGGTCTGTCAGGTTTGACTCCCTGGGGAGCTCCAGTGGAAGCCAAAGGCTAAACCGTCAGTGAAACCATAATTTTAACCATAATCTTTGTCCATGTTCTGCAGGTATCCTCTGTATTTTTGGGTCATCATTTCATTATTCATGCTTCCATAATAAATTTTACTTGGTCTGAAATTTTCAATTTGCGACAGGCTGAGATATTTCTGAAGAGCTTTAGACACTACTGGAAAGGTTTGTAGGATCAGAAGTCTGTTAAATTAAAAAGAAAATAAATAAAATAAAAAATTAAAAAAAAAACAA
>VYXD01014631.1:984-23187 GCA_013397195.1 Hylia prasina
TCATTAGTAAATTTGCAGACGACACTAAGCTGGGAGCGTGTGTCGATCTGTTGGAAGGTAGGAGGGCTCTGCAGAGAGACCTGGAGCGATTGGATGGATGGGCAGAATCCAGTGGGATGAAGTTTATCAGTTCAAGGGCCAAGTCCTGCATTTTGACCACAATAACCCCTTGCAACGTTATAGGCTGGGGACAGTGTGGCTGGAAAGTGCCCAGGCAGAAAGGGACCTGGGGGTACTGGTCAACAACTGACTGAACATGAGCCAGCAGTGCCCAGGTGGCCAAGCAGACCAATGGCATCCCAGCCTGTATCAGGAATGGTGTGGCCAGCAGGAGCAGGGAGGTCATTCTTCCCCTGTACTTGGCACTGGTGAGGCCACACCTTGAGTGCTGTGTCCAGTTCTGGGCCCCTCAGTTTAGGAAGGACATTGAGATGCTTGAACGCATCCAGAGGAAGGCAACAAGGTTGGTGTGGGGCTTGGAGCACAAGCCCTGTGAGGAACAACTGAGGGAGCTGGGGTTGTTTAGCCTGGAGAAGAGGAGACTCAGAGGTGACCATATCACTCTCTACAGCTTCCTGAAAGGTGGTTGTAGTCAGGTGGGGTTGGTCTCTTTCTTCAGGCAGCAACTGACAGAATGAGAGGACAAAGTCTCAAGCTGCACCAAGGGAAGTATAGGCTGGATATTAGGAAAAAGTTTTTTACAGAAAGGGTAATAAAATATTGGAATGGTCTGCCTGGGGAGGTGATGGATTCATCTCTGAATGCGTTTAAGACTAGATGTGGCACTTGGTGCCATGGTTTTGTTGAGTTTAGGGTTGGATTTGACTTGATGATCCTGGAGGTCTCTTCCAACCTAATGATTCTGTGATTATGTGATTATGTGATACTCATTCAGTTATTATTCATCTTCAATCTGCATTTCATAAACATTTGGAAACCCTAGGTTCTTGAAGGTGTATTTATGATGATTGTCTTACAGAATCAAATGAGATAATTTAAATATCAGCTTTACGTAAAGTCAATACAAATAAATTAAACTATTTATGAGACTAGTTATTATTAGTAATTTCAATTTTTGTCATTCTCAGTTAACACACTGTATCAGAACTAGATGATTAATATTTCTTTTTCCAGTGCTTGATATAGTCAGTATTTTTCATACATTTTAATATAAATTTTTATTGTTGTTATAGGTCACAATAACAGAACTAAAGGTAAGTCTTACATGTTATTGTTTTTCCTCTCTAACACTTTTCATTGTGGAACAGTTTTAAAGCTGAAATACTGCTTATAAGTTTGTGTGTGTTAAAAGGAGAAATAGGTTTATTGCAAAGGTATCTGTGATGTATTTTTGGCAATTTCCATATGTCACTGTCTTTTCAGGCACAACTTGCACAGAAGACAACACTAGTCAATGATTCAAAACTGAAGGAGCAGGAATTGAAAGAGCAGGTAAGGGTGATGCTGAATGAGTAAGAAGTAGTCTTGTTTGATACTCTGTGTTTGCACTATTAAAAGGTTTGTTCTTTTCAAGTGATGATATGGTACATCTCCATACAAGGTAGTCTGAATATAATAGCAAAAAAATAGGTTTTACTCATACTTGCTCTCAGAAGATCTGTGTAGTTTTCAAAGTATTCCTCTGTCTCCTGAGAATAAAAATACCGCATGCTTGTGATACTGGTTAGCAAAACAATTGCACAGTGAAAAAGAGAACAGTGCGCTTTATGAAATTCTGGATTTTTTTTTTCAAAACCAGAACTTTTTTGATGTTTAAGTACGGTTTTTGTTACATGCTTTTTTATCTGTGCTTATATATAAAAGAGAAATATGAATATGTAATACATGCATAACATCTGCTATAGATATTTTTACGTGTATATACACATGTACAACATTGGGAAAGTTTTTAATAACACAGTTTTTTATGTTTTCCTTACTTAAAAAGCAAATGTATTTTGCTTTTATAAGAGATGATATATCTGGAAACTGTTCCAGTTATGCTTATTTTAGCTGCTAGTTGACACCATTTATCATGTCAACTGTTCTCTATTTAGATTCATGTACTGGAAGACCGGCTGAAACATTACGAGAAAAATATGTATGTTACATCAGTTGGAACACCATATAGAGGTAAGTACACACAAGTAATAAAACAGTCTTTTAAAAACACTTACATGATACACTAATGACATCCTTTTTTTCTCTTGTCTGTTATAATAGAGTTGGTGTGTGATTTCAGATGACCAAATCCCACAGCATTTTCTTTTTTATGTCATCCAGTTAAAAGAGCTCTGAATCAGAGTTCTTAAGCTCTCTGCAGTGCAGGACCAAAAGCATCCAATAGATGGGCAGAGATGGGCACACCTACAGCAGGGCACAGGCAGGGCAGGAGGTCCCAGGCTGAGCTGGAGCACATCCCTTGGGCCCTTGGCAGGAGATGGTGGGGGCCTCAGGGGAGGCTGGTGCCAGCCACCCAAGGCCTGTGAAGTAGCCCCAGGACCCAGACAGTAGACTTGCACTGCTCATGTGCTGTCCTTTAAACACTGGTGGTTGGACACTTTGGAGATAGAATATGGGCTTCTCTCTGGTGGTATACTGTTCCTCTCAGACTCTTTTGACATAAGATAGAAAAATGCACAGGGAAATGAACAGGTATTGCTCACTTCCAAAAGATTTGCAGCTGTTTAGTTGAGGAGTACATACTGGATGAGACTCATGGCTCAAGCATTGAGCCTTGCTGATGTTAGAGATGTGGGGTTTTGCCTTCCTGTGCAGACCCATCTTAGCTGGATGATCTCAGAAGACTTTCAAAAACCACATCACACTTGCTTTTTGCAAATTTGTGCAAGTGGTCAAATTATCTCAGGATGATCTACATCTCTCATCCCCTCAGAAGGTCCATGCCTCCTTCCCTCAAGGTGACTGAGCCAATGATGGGAGATGATTGTGGGTATTCATTACCTTCTGCTAGTGCAGGGCTGGGAAGAAATGTAATCAAGGATTTCCTCAGCGTATACTAGTAGGGAGAGAAGCATAGTGTAGCATACTTCAGCTGGAAGGGACCAACATCAGTTTTGTAGTCCAGCTGTGTGACCACTTAAGGGCTGATGAAAAGGTAAAGTACGGTTTTAAGGGCACTGTCCAAATGGCCCTTCAACACTGACAAACATGAAGCATCAGCCACCTCTCCAAGAGGTCTGTTCCAGAGTTTGACACCCTCTTGGTAAAGAAATATTTCCTCATATCAAGTCTGAACTCCCCATGATAGATGAAGGTTTCAACCATTTTCTGTGTGTCCTGGCACGGAGTACCAGGGAGAAGAAAGCAGCACCTGCCTATCAGCGTCTCCTCAGGAAGCCGTAGAGAGCACTGAGGTTACCCCTTAGCCTCCATCTCTCCAAATTAGACAAACCCAGACTCCTCAGCTGCTTTTCAGAGGACATGCCTACCATCACTTATCCAGTGGCAGAGGCACCCTCTGGGTGTGTTCATGTACCTTCACATCCTTTTTAAATGGTGAGGCTCTGAACTGCACACAGTACTCAAGGTGGAGCTGCACCAGTGCTGAATAATCACCTCTTTTGACCAACTGATGATGCTGTGTTTGATGCACTCCAGGATGAGGTTTTGCCTTCTTGGCTGCCAAGGGCACATACACTGATGACTCCTGTTGCACCTCCTGCCAACCAGCCCCCCCAAATGCCTTTCTGAAGGGCTGCAGTTATTCCATCCCAGTTGCAGAATACAGCATTTGTTCTTGTTTGATTTCATGCCATTAGTGAAACTTGGATTTGGATGAGTGACTCTCAGTATAAATATTCTCTTCTTTTTGTTTACACAGATGGAAACCTTCACCATACTGATGTCTCCCTGTTCGAGGAACCCACTGAGTTTGAATACTTGAGGAAAGTGCTCTTTGAATATATGATGGGCCGTGAGACAAAGGTATGGAAATTTGTATATGCTGACAGGTGATTCAGGTTAAAGTTTAACACCCTTGCTGTGTAGAGGTGAAGTACCGTGTGTCTGTGACTTGTTTTAAGCTGTTTATTTCTGACACAGGATTCAATAGGTTTTCACTTTTTTTTTCTAAAGAGACATGATCCATAACTTCAAAACTTCCTCAACCTGCCAAGATGAGTGGTAGGTGGAGGGGTTTTCACATCTCTCACCACTGTACCTATCAAGACAAAAACCTTTATAGGTAGATACGGTTTTATCAGCAAAAGTCCTGTTGTCAGTCAAATTATGTAAAATGAAAGCTGGTATGCACAATATTAGCAAAAGTGATCATTTGATGTAATCTTGACACAAATATGTCAAGACATGGTAAGTAAGAGTTGGATTAAATAACAGTTTGTTAGTAGCTGTGCTACCAGCTGAAGATGGTGCAATACCTCTTCAGTAGTTGCTTAAAGATGTTTCATAGTATTCCCAAATCTGTATACCTTAGATGTTATTAATTCACTGTTAAAAGTAGTGAAAAGCTGGACAGTAGGCATCTTGATTTCATCCGCTGGTATTCTTTCAGTCATTAGATGTGTTGCTGGAGGACACTGAGCTTACTGTCTGCTCTCATTGGGATTATATCATATAATCATAATTTTATGGATATGGATATGTATTGAGAACTGGTTTCATCCTACTACATGTACTGGAAAACCATGAGCAGTGATAATGCAAGTGATAAAACTTTTAAAAACAGTTTTAAGTATGCTTGTAAAGTATTACTGTGCTTTTCACCACCATCCCCAACACAGTTCTTGAGTTAAAAGATCTATATTGTAATATATTTTCTCAGTACAGATATTAATTTCTCTCAACTTTTATCTTCCTGGACAAGAAGAGGCGGGTTTTTTAAACGTGATTTTGTCTTGTAACATCATTCTGGTGGCCCTTCTCTATGCATGATCCCCTTTTGTAGTGCAAATATGTATTCCTTGTCTCAAAGGTTATTCAGTAATGGAATTGGTGATATCTCTGGAAATGCTTCCTCTTTTTGAACAGAGTTCAGAAGAATCTAATCAAATTATCTAGGATGTATTGCCAATCATGCATCCTAGTAAATGATACTGGAATGCAATCAGGACATTAATGAATGCACCAGTTGGTCTACAGTATTGGAGACGTAAGAAAAATGTGGAGGTTGATACAGATCTAAGAGTCAGGAATTTGTGTCACGACTTCTAATGTGTAATTTATCACATTCTTTGTAAACTACTTGACCAAGGTGTGTATGTGTCTTTGTTGGGAGGTTTTACTGTCTTGCCCTCCAGTCTAACTTTATTATTTGCCTCTTGTTTGGCAGGATATCTGCAACAGAATTGACAGATTGCTTTTTCTAGGCATGCAATTCATCTAGTATGCTTTCTTATTAATGGACTTGCATAGATACCATAGAACTTACATCACAGTAGCTGAAGTTTGTGACCATATGCAAACATTGTTTTCATGTAATTCATGCATATATACAAGGCAAATCAAATAGTTATACTGATTTCAGTATTTTCCATTGACATTAATAAAATAGTATCTTGTATTATTAAATTAAATTAATTTTAAAATATTACAAGGCATTTTTGTGAATGTGGAATTATGTATGGATAACGTGTATCTTTTTAGACAATGGCGAAGGTTATAACAACAGTGCTGAAGTTCCCAGCAGATCAGACTCAGAAGATACTAGAACGAGAAGATGCTCGACCAATGGTAAGTTATGTAAGGAAATCAAGTTTATGCAAGAGGATTAGGTTTCAAGAATAAGGAATTGGAAACTATTTTATGTCTTCTTTTCCCTATGTCCACATTCAAGTGGACTCCTTTTCTCCCTTTTTCCCTCTTCTTCAGTGGAATATCAAATTCCAGGTCTAGGTTTGAGTTTATAGCAAGAGTGAGAAAAAAAGCAAGCATGTTTTCTTTACTAGTATTTTTCTTCAGTTAAGACATATTTCTGATAGCGATGGGTACAACGGGGCCAAAACAAGTTCATGCATCACTACTATTCTGTGGATGAATTTGCTAAATTAAAAAGGTAATCTGACAAATATATATAAAAATACATATAATATATAAAATTCATGCTTATTTTAAATTGAGAAGTTTTTGTGGAGTCATACCAGTTTTTATGAAAAATATATCAGGAAACAGTTTTTCAGCCCTGGGATAAAATTTCTGGCAGAAACAAAAGGCATTTTGCTTGTAGAATAGAAAGTTGATCATCTCAATCACCTGACATATATGTGTTTGAAGTGAGATGGGTACAATTTTATCTTAAGTGGGTATCCTAACAAGAATGGGGGGTTGATTAGGTTTTAGGGTTTTTTGTGTGAGCCTGCCTTATTTTTGTACTGAATAAATATGAAAATACTTTCGTTCACTCTGAGTTAGGACAGGTCAAAAATAAGAGTCGTCAACACTTTGGTGTTGTCTTTTTCCCAGTTTTTCTGGCATTTGCTTAGTATTTACCAGTTGACCTATTTGCTAGAAAGGTGAAATTGGGTTTGAGAAGTAGATGCAAAAGGAGATAAGATTATTTGAGCATAAGCATTTCTTTGGTATTACTGTTACAGTTTTATGTAATGGAGCTACTTTTAATTAAAATTAAAAAACTGCAGTAATCATCTCCTCTACATTGTGTCTGGAATCAACACAGTGATCCCTCTCTTTATGGGTCACCTTTGTGAAATATTTAGGAATTAAAGTGAGAGGATGAATTGCATTCTGTTTCTCTCACGGACCTTGCATATATATTTATTTAGTGCTTGCAAATACAGAATAAATAAAAATATGAACAATTTTACATTTTGCTTGAAGTAGATACATTAAAGTCCTGTTGATTCACTGAAAAAAAATCTTTAAAAGTCTGTATTTTCATCTTGCAGTATCATATCTGAGGAAAATGCTAAATACTTCCAACATTTTCCTGTACACTTAGTATGTTTGAAAGTCTTGCAGTCTTAAATATTTTAAATACTTTTAGAAGATAAAAATATTGATTATACTGCAGCTCCAGTAAGCATCATGTATTCCAAGCATGATTTTTTATCTCTGACATTAAAATAGAAAGCTGAGGTTTTTTGTTTTGTTTTGGTAAGCCAGAGTAATGTTTAGGAAAGATTTTGAGAACAGAGAGATGGGCCTTGTTTTGCAGCCACTTTAGCTTTTTGATATTTAAACCTGTTCTTCCTACAACAGACATTCACAACTTCTGATAACAAAATAAAAATTTAACTTGAATTCATCCAACAAATTTTCATCCTTGGTATTAAATTTTGGCTAAAACATAGTTAGGGTTTTTTTGCAGGCTACAAGTGCTTTGATCTATTAAGAATATCATTGTTCAAAGAGCTCTTGGGTTTCACATAGCAGTGCCTTCTTGGCTCATATCTAGCCTATGAATTTCTCTTTTCCAAATCCACAAAGAGATTGAGGTTAACCTCTAATGGAAACTCAAATATTAGGCATATTATGAAGGAAGAAGTATTTTTTCCTTCACTTTCAATGTTACTATGTTCATTTGCTGAAGTACAAATTATTTTGCCGATGAGTCTTCCATAATTCTGTTTAGAACTAATAAATTGGAGATGTCATTATAAATTATTCTGTCAAGAAATATGCTTGGATTTTTTTTATTTATTGGCTGACATGGCACTAGTGTTTCTCCATACTTAATATTGGACTGATGCTGATTTATGAAAATATCCAATGTTTAGCTCTCAGGAGCAACGAAGTTCTGAACTACAACATAAATGTGCATTTTAACATAAAGCTTTTAGTTTATTGCTAAAACATCTGTAAGTAATTTTAATGTGTAAATTATTAACTGCCTGTGCTACTAGAGTGTGTGGTACTAAGTGACTAATTTTATACCCTCTTAGTGGGCATATATTTAACAATTTGCTGAAAACTCGTAGCAGTTCCTAGTTAATAAACATATGCTAGATCAATGTAATCTTCAGTAATCTGGCTTTTACTATGTAGTTGTTGTGATCTAACTGCAGCAATGTCATCCATAGATGTCCACAGGGCTCTTATTTGTTAACACTAGATAAGGCTATCAACAAAATAGTCAAATAAGCTCTTTTCTTCCTGGCTTTGTAGTCTGCCTCACCTCGCAGTGCTATCTTTTGAATATGCCACCAGTCTGTGCTTAGCTAGCGTGTGGGTGAGTGAAGTCTAATACATTCTTGTTTTATGTAAAATGAAATCTGTATTATGCAATTAATGATTCTTCTGCTTTATTTTCTTGCCTGCTTTCCTTCATTAAAAAACAAATTTTGGTTGTATATGCATATAATTTTTGTTTTCCTAATCATGTTTTGCTTTACAAAGCTGAGTTTTAAAATGCTAACTATTGATTGAGAACCAAACTTTTTGATTTACCCTAACCCCAAGCATAACTTCAAATGTTGATTGAGCCACAAAAATCTAAGTTGTAGTGATAAAATCAGATTTTAAATCAATTAATATGTAATACTGAATTTTATTGCACTTGGCTTTGTTTTGTATTTATTCATTTTCTGAGTTCCTTTTTTGAATAGGCAAATAAATCAGATTTGTGGGAGGGATGCTGTACTACTTGAAATTAATTATTGCATCTTGTAAATATGAAAATTATCTTTAAAAAGATTGATGAATATTCTCAGTGGAGGGATTAGGAATGATTGCGTTTAAACATCAGTACATTTCTGTATCACAGCTGTGGTTTGATATCAAGAGAAGCTAAAGCAGAGACATGACAGAGAACAATTAGGGGAGCTTTATGGTCTCAGTTTGTGTCCTTCTTCAAGTTTTATTAAGCTGCTTTAATTATGAATCTGTAATGCTAATTGTAGCATTACAAGAACGGAACAGCTGATGTAGGCCTAAAGATGCAGGTTGCATCAGACTAGCCTAGCTAAACAAGCAACACACAAGGAATAGCTGGTTGAGAGAGGACTGGGATACGGAAGTACACAGGAAAAATTTTCTGCACTGACATAAAGATTATAATTTGAGTCACTAATGGGGTATGATATTTAATAAACTCTGAAGATGAATTCTATAGGATATGGTCAGTTCAACTTTTTTTTCCTTCTTTGCAACTGGAAAGCTTGACACAATTGCCAGGAGTTGATTCAGTGCATGTGAAGCAGTTGCTCTCTCTCAGCTGAAATGCAGTTGATGGCCTGCATCACTGCCAGAACAAAATTAACTTATGCTATTGCCATTGCCAGTTACCACAGTGTAGTTGACAGATTATCTTCCTCTCCTGCAGTCATGCAAACACAGCCTTCAACACAAAATAATACCTCTTCCAAAGGAAAAAAAAATGTTTCTGTAATAGTATGTTCTTTTCCATCTGAATACAATAGTGAATGCACTTTATTGCACTTTAAATGCAATAGAGTTTAGACTGTTTGTTAACAGCCTTCATCAGTTCTGACAAAATCAGCAGCTGTTTTCTCTAGCCCTTGTTGAAAAGAATTGAACTGGTGATACTGATGGAACAAAGCTATTTACAACACTATGGCAGAATAGGTTGCAGAAGGTATGTTTGAAACTTACATTCCTGTCATGCTGTCTGTAATGCTCGTGTAAAAAAATTCAGTTGTTCTGAGCTGCCTTTGAAACATACCATGGAAAAGCTTGTTGATACTGACCTTAATGTCAGAAATTATTGGTTACACTTTCAAAACATCAGCAATGTATACATAAACTCTTTGGACTTGATTATTCGATTGTAGTTGCTTGCTTCATCTCAAGTATTTTTGTCATTATTCTTGCATGTATATAACTTAGGAGTTAAGGGGATGCTGACTTCATTGTGAAGGCAGTTGATATTTTCCTGTAGCAGAGGCTATTGGCTAGGTCCAATATAATGCATCATCATTTCAATTTTGATGATAAGCCTTATGCAAGAGAGTCCAACTTTGTTTTCTTTGGATTAATATGCAGTGATGTGGTAGACTGTTTCCAGTGAGACTGCTGACTGTTTTGCTACACCTTACTTTGTTTTCATCAGTTTCTCAACTGTTTTGCAGGTACTGGAATGGAATTACTTGCTCAATTAAATTGGCAGTTTGACTTACTTGAAATTCTTCTGTCTCCTAATTTTATTAATAAACAATACAATTATTTTAATATTTAGATCTTCTAAGTTGTTCTCAATAATGTAACATTTGATAATTTCTTTTAACTTTCCATTCTTTTAGCTGTGGCTACGACCATCTTGAAGATTTTGTGATGAGAATGTCTCATGACATTGCTGCTTAGAAGTATGTTTATATCTCTGCCCCTTGAGAAGGGACAAGAAGAAAAGGTGTTATTCAAGGTGACAAACAGAACAGCAAGAACCAAAACTCAGCACCACCTTTGGACTGTGAATATAATAAAAACTGCCTTGGCAGAAATGCTAATCAGGGGTTATTTGGTTATTTCTCTTCTACTGAATACTGTCTTCTATTTTATGTTAGAGGTTATTTTTTTAAAGGAGAGAAAAGACTTTATCCTAGGAAAGAATTGCCTGCTACTGTATCTCTATACAGGTTTTATTGAGTGTTTTTTAAAAGTTGAAATAAATGACTTGTTTATTTTTTTTATTTTTGATTGAATTGTGCAATACATTTTGGATGATAGCAATTGAGGTGATTTTTCTGACGAACTAGGCACTCTTGTTGACTATTCTCTCCTGATTTGATCTTGATTGATTGCTAGAAGGTCACTTCTATATGCTTTATTCTGCAATAAATCCAAATTGCAGTACCTTGTTTGTTTACTCCTAGCTTTTGTACTTACATTTTCTGGAGAAAAGATGCGTTCCTGTAAATTGTAAATAGTTACGACATACCTGTATCGTATGGTGATCTGTGACTGTTGACAGCACTAATATGAATAGAGTTTAGATGAAATAAAGTTTATTTACTGTATAATTTTGGAACATCTTTGGTGTGATTTTTCTTTTAAAGGACACACCAGTTTTGTTCTTAACCATGTTGGAGACATGGTTAGCTGAGATATTTCCAGGCTGAAATCACTCTCACAGGAACACCTATTCAAGTATATTAAACTATAAGAAGTCAATGGAGACATTCAAGTTTCCAAGAGGTCATAACCTGTGAACCAGATATGTGGTGGGCTGAAAAGCTAGCATGAGAATGTAGCAAATAGAGAAGTTTGATTTGTAAAAATTCTAAATTATCATAGAAGCACAGTCTGGTTTGGGTTTGAAGGGACCTTAAAGATCATCTAGTTCCAACCCCCCTGCCATGGGCAGGGATACCTTTCACTAGACCAGGTTGCTCAGAGCCCTCTCCAGCCTGGCCTTGGACGCTTCCAGGAATGGGACATGTACAGCTTTTCTGGGCAACCTGTTCCAGTGCCTCACCATGCTCACAGTAAAGAGTTTCTTCCTAACATCTAATCTAAATCTCTCCTCTTTCCATTTAGAACCATTCCCTTTGTCCTATCACTATCTGCCTGTGTAAAAACTTGTTCTGAAAGACTGCTATGACATTTTCTTGGAGCCTTTTCTTCTCCAAACTGACAACCCCAACTCTCTCAGCCTGCCTTCATAGCAAGAGCTGCTCCAGCCCACTGAGCATCTTTGTGGCCTCCTTTGGACCCACTCCAACAGGTCCATGTTTTCTCTCGTGCTGAGGATCCCAGACCTGGGCACAGCCCTGCAGGTCGAGTCCCATGACAGAGTAGAAGGGGACAATCACCTACCAGACCTGTTGGCCAATCCTTTTTTGCTGCAGCCCAGGATACCCTTGGCCTTCTGGGCTGTGAGTGCACATTGCCAGATCATGACCAGCTCTTCATTCACCGGCACCCCCAAGTTGTTCTCCAGAGGGCTGTTCTCAATGAGTTCTTCTCCCAGTGTTCTCTTGGTCTGGACTCACTGAGGTTGCTCCCAATCAAAGTATCAGAACTTTGCACTTAGACTTGTTAAATCTCATGAGGTTCTTATGGGCCCACTTCTCAAGTTTGTCCAGGTGCCCATGCATGGCATCCCTGCCTTGTGCCAATTGCACCACTCAGCTTTGTGTCATCTTCAAACTTGCTTAGAGTGCACTCAGTCCCATGGTCTGTCACTGATAAAAGATGTTTAACAGCACCAGTCCCAAGACAGAGCCCTGACAGACAGTTGTCATTGCTGACCTCCATCTGGATATAGAGCCATTGACCACAGCTCTTGGTTTGTGTCCATCTAGCCATTTCCTTATCCACTGACTCGTCCACCCTTCAAACCCATGTCTTTCCAATTTGGAGATAAGTATGTCACGTGAGACCATGTCAAAGGTTTTACAGATGTCTAGATAGGCAACATTGGTTGGTCCTTGCAGTCATTCCTTCATGGAAGTCCACCATGATGGAAAATTATGATTTTTGTTCTTTGAAAAAATTCCTGTGTGATCTTTTTGGCATGTAAGAAGTGTTACACAAGTATGCATAAATTTAACTACCTACTAAGATACTTAACATATCATATAACTAACATCTGTAATGTATCTTAGTTTGCCAAGATAGTTCAGGGTGATCAGTCCTCCATGAATATAATTTTTAACAAGTATTTGAGGGTCAACAGTCTGCATTGTATGAATGATGCAGTCCCCAGTTGTGGTATAACTGGAAACATTTATTAAAAATGTATATAGCTTTTATAATAGTTTCACTATTAGGTTAGAATAGTGTGAGCCTGGATAGCCAATAGTATAACTGTTCATATGTCTGTTAACCAATTTCTTCTGCAAACTACTGTGCTTCTGCTACTTGTTATATTTTAGAAACTTTGTTACATCTCTCCTGCCTTGACTGAATAGCATTCTTAGTTCTCTTATTGTAAGTTCTCTGTTTTCTTACCCCACAGCAATCCTATAAGTTGCTCATCTCTGGACATAAGAGATGGGATATTTCACTTTTTTTGCAAGTGCACTGAGATTCACCTTTTTTGGTTATCTGCAGGAAAAGGGAAAAAAAAGGCAATTTATTTGCATAGTTTTTTATTCTAGTGAAACCAGAAGTGAAATAATTTGAGTGATCCAAGGCCTATTGTGGCCACTAGAGTCTACAGAATGCATCTTGTTTTAAATTATTGTTTAAGGTGTAAAGGGACACAGGCTACTTTTGATAGTTACATCTTTATTTCCCACTGCCTCATGTCTGGCAAAGCTTGAAGTTTTATGCTGCTTTATTAGTAGCTTCTGGGAGATTTAGGAGAAAGAGGTTAAACCTTTTCTCTCGGGTTTCTTTTGGGTTGCAATGACCCCTGAGATATTAGAAAAAGTCTTTTCCCAAGCCCCATGATACTGAAGAAGAAGTCGAGATTCATCGGCTCTGTTTTTCAAGGTTGTTTATTCTTTTTTATATAGTATATTGCTCTGCTTAGGTTCTTGTCACTGCTCAGGTCGCCGCCGAGTGCCCGACGCCCCGACCTTGGGGCGGCATTAACTCTTTATACTGAGGACTACGTGTACTGTATTTACAATAAAATACCAATACTTATCACCTATGTTAGACAGTCGGTTTCTACTCTAAACCAATCCAAAAGTGCCACCATCACAGCAGAAGATGGAGACGAAGAAGAACAACCCAGGGCACCACCCCAAATCCTCCATCTTGTCCCCATTTACCTCCACTCTAAAAACCCAAAACTACAGAATTTTTCACCCTGTGATGAACTGCACTACTGCTTTTTACACCTTTGTGACTTGCAATTCCTCTCTTAGTGTTAGTTTTCCCATGGACTGAAGTCAAAGCCAGTGTCTTCCTGGGCTCTGTGCCAGGGTCTCCAACCCCCCTGTACAGATCCCAGACCCCCTGTACAGGTCCTAGACCCCCCTGTACAGGTATCAAACCTTCTTGCTCAGGTCCCGGACATCTCTGCTGAGGTCCCTGACCTTCCAGGGCGACCAAAGGGATGCCCTGGACTCCAACATTTTTCCTTTTATCAAACATCAAATGTATCAAATTTGTTTTAAAGATCAAATATTCTTTGTAAGTGTTTCCAGTGTAAGCCCTTCTACCTCCTTCTGTTGTGCAGCAGAAAGGCATCCTCCATACTGTCAGAACAGCAACCTCAACTGGACTTGACATGAGTATGTTTGGCTCTGAAAAAGCCTATTCCTCTCATAGCTGGCTGAGGATTTCTAGGATTTTGCTACTGCTATCATTACAACAGTCTAAAACATAGATTTGAGTTTCAGTTTTCCATGTAAGCTATATGTTGTCTTATGCTTTGGTAACTTCACTGCAGGGATCTATTACTTTGACAGCAAGTATTATGATGCCCTCTTACAGTTCTCTTGTCCTCACAGATAGGTTATTTTTCACATTTTCTGGTTTTACTCTTTTCCCTTTCTATGAAAGAAACTAGTTACGAACTGCACTTTGTCAAGCATGACCTAAGTGCAGTGAAACAAACTGAAATAGTCTATTTAATATTCATATTAAACGTTGGATAGACTAAATAATATTTTTTCCCTTAAGTAGCCTAAATAAAAAATCCAAAAGGGATTATAAAGTCATTATTTTTTAAAAAACTAAAATCAAGTAACAATTACTCAAATTCACATTTTTAAATGCTTGGAGTGTTTTTTCATATATATATATACACACACACTCATTAGCAATCACATAATTATTCCTTAATGCAATGGGAAAGTGTGCTAAGTATAAAATTTTTTCAGGCTGAAGTTTTCACTGCTTCTAGATTTTCTTAAAAGAGAATATGTAAATAAGGCATTGCTTTAGATAAGGTGAACATGTGAAAATGGGTGCTTTGCTTTGAGTAATGTTTTTTTGTGTTGTTGGAGTGTCAAATGGTGTTAGTAGTGTCAATGAAAACCTGGGCTGCTTTTTAAGCAAAGGTTAGAGGATGTTAAACTTGTTCAGACACGGTTGTTAAAAGATGCATCTGCAAGAGAACGTATTTAGATCATCTTATATTGAACCTTATTGTCTTATATTGAGACAACTTATATTGTCTTATGTGCAATACATATTTGTAATTTTATGAACTTTTATCGATGTGCACAGAAAATGTGTAGATCTGTTTATAAAGATAAGACTTAAATGTTTATCAAGCATCCTCTAGTGTTCTAAGGATTAAATATCTAACTTAAATGAAAAATCCCAGGGATTTTATTCATGTATTATTTCAGTGCCTAGGCTGATAATTTTTGGCAATATACTATTTCAAATGTCTTATAAACATTATCTATAAATCCATCCAACTTCTAGTTCTGCCATTTATAGTACCTCTTTCTGTGATCTCTACTAAAATCTATTAACTTTCCCATGTGATATGTGGTATCTGGTTGTTTCCTCTAAAATGAGGATTTTTGATTGTAAACTGGTATGAATATTGAGAAGATTGGTTTGATTTTTGTAATTGAAACTCTTGCATAAATCCTATGGTCCTTTTATGTGTGCTACAGAAGACACTTTTTTTCCTCTGTGGAGTTTATTAAATTGAAAAACTTTTCATTTGTTGTTTCAAGAAAAAAGCAGCTCTTTTGTGAAGTGTTTACATCTCTGTTTTGGCCATCAATATGAGCAGAAGCCTAGCAGCCTCTCAACTACCTGAGGAATATCCAGACCAAGCTGTGGTGTTCACAGATGCTGGTCCTCAGTAGCACTAGTATTGTGGGCTTTTCAAACTCTGTTTGTGTATATTCATTATATGGCAAATTAGAAATGATGGAACAGAAGTAAGCAGTAGGTTGCATGTTCTACGTTCTGTCTGTCCATGCTCTAGCAGTTGCTACCATTTATTTTCTTTCTCAGGCTTTCATTTACACTGATTCTAGTCTTCGTCTGTCAACACTGAGTTAGTTTCCTGTATGCACTAGAGTAATTTCAAAGGCACATTGACTTAAAAGGAAGTACATCTCCAGAGATTTCTTTTGTTATAGAACAGTGACAGCCATTATTTCTTGCAGTTGCCACCTAATACCACATGACATATCAGAGAAGAAATAATTAAGCTTACAGTAATTAATTACATTTTTTATGGCTGTTCTAGCACGTCAAGGCACATCATGCTAGCAGTGGATGGTAATGGAGCTAAATGTAGTGCAGGAATCTGCTGTGACATATGGCTTGCATCTCTTGGTTGCAACTTTCAGCGCAGTCCAGGTCACCTGGTGGCCATTAAACAAATATTACCTACTTTCTAATTAGTTGAAAGTCACTTTGTTTTGGCAGGTAACTTTTCAAAATGGAGACAAAGGCCTGTGTGGCTCTGGGGGCTGACTAGGTCCAGGGTGTGGAGAGCATCGTGGGTGCTGCTGCCAAACCAGGTGAGCATGCCTGTGGCACAGATGCCTTTGCCTGATTGCCTCTAGTTATGTCAGGACGGCTTGCATGTCCAGCATTTCTGTGTTTAACTTTGCTTAAAGGAAAAGGAATGAACAGCAGTGTGTATCCCCACTTATGTGGCCCTTTTAGAATAGTAGATAAATAGGAAGGGAAAGAAAAGAAATAGGAGGAAGAATGAGGTGAAAAGTTAGGGTCTTCCTTTATGGTAAAGGAAGTTGTAATTAGTTTGAGCTTCTACCTTCTACTTCCCTGAAATGTGTTTTCACATTGAAAGAAACTGTCCTTCCCTTGAAGCCCTGCAGTGAGTGTTATCTGCACATTATTTGAAGCTCACCACACTTCAGCCCCAAGATTCCAGCATTGTTACTTAATTAAATCGAATCCAGCACAACCAAATATTCAGTCCAGGAAGTGTCTAGCTCAGTTAAATATGGATTTTTTTCCCCTCTCAGCTTCAGAGGTAGCACATTCAGGACACAGTGATTCTCAGGATATTAAATTGTTTGAGGTGAAGCACAGTTTCTGTGTATTGTATGCAGGTTCTGCTAGGGTAGGACCTCATTTCTAGAATGAACTGATAGAAATGTTGCTAGATAGATATAGAATGAGCAGAAGAGGTCCAGGTTGTTTGTACTCTTCCTCAAGATGCAAGTATTCACATGCTACTTAAAAATAGTATGGAATTTGAGCTGATCTTAGAGTACTCTGCTTGTTCAACCAGTGAGGAAATACAAAACTGCCATGCCCGTCCCTGGGAATCTGGATATGCCTATGGTTGTATCTATCCTTCATCTGCTGGGGTTTTGATGTTGTCTTTTTTAGATATGACTTGCTCAGTACAACAATAGAGGGAAGAATGTACCCGTGGCAATGGCCAGCATGAATTAGGTATTATAAGGATATGTGGTTGCTTTGTAGTTTGTTGCTCTTGGCCGCGCATAGGACCTGCCAGGTTTAGGCTTTTAAGTATATGCAGATGCACTTCCTTAGTTCTTTGTAATGGCATGAAACCTTCTTAAAAAAAAAAAAAAAAAGGTTTAGTGATTAGAGAGAGCCTTTCTGCTTGATGAGCTACCCTTCATGTCACACCTTCTGGCTGGGTGCATGTGGACACCTCAGTAAAGCAGCAGGCCAAGAGGCCAGAAGTTTGGGCAGAGCCAGCAGCTTCCTCTAGGCAAAAGCACTGCAGGCTGGAATGCTACTGGGCAACAGCCACAGCCAGCCTTTCATTGTACAGGTAATATCTTCAGCTCCTCTTTTATGTTAAATTATTTGTTAAGCATTTTATTTCAGTTGTCTTCATTGACCCTTTCTAGAGCTTGTGCATCAGTATTTCCTTGGAAGTAAGTTTTCAAACAGGGAGATGAAGAGTGACTTTCAATGAGCTGCTAGACACCACAGGTATGCTGTTTTATATAAAATGGGGAGACTGAATATAAGAGGCAAATGCATGAAGTCAACAACTTATTTTCAAGAGAATAAGAGTGTTTATGACTTTAGGGAAGTTGTAATTAACATTTACTTTAGATAAGCTCTAATACTGACTAAAAGTAGAAGTCAGCTTAGGTATATTTGTAGACATCCTTCATCAGGATCCTAATGGTTTTCAGAAATCCTTTTGTGGCATCAGTAGTGACATACTGTAGTTAGGGAATCAAATAAATGCATCTTATATGTCACTGCTGCTACCAACTAATTGTGAGTGTAGTTTGCTTAATGTATTGCACTGGGATGCCTGGACTGATTTATCATATGTCAGGGAAGGTAGGACAATTAACATCTCAACTGATTTCATGTGCTTTGTGACCAGCCCAACCAGGCTGGTCCCAGTTTTGTTTGTGATGTTGCTGAGGACAGAAGCATGGCTTGCTTTCATTTGAGATATGCAGGTCTCTAGGCACTCAGAAGGAGGCTGGGGAAGAATAATATACTCTTATTTTTTTCCAAAGGTTCTGCTTTTCTCTGAAATTGGAGTTGTGACTGAGCTTAGAATTTTTATTTTTGATGGAGGAGTCTATACCAAAAAAGTCTCACAGCTTGGACACGACAGTTGCTGTCTCCATTTTGGAAGGCGTCCCAGGACTTTTCTAACCTTGCTAGTGCCACCTTGTTGGTCTAGGAGTGTGTAACTTTGTTTTAATAGAGAGATGCTTTAAGGAACTCATTAGAATTCAGAGAGCAAGACACATGGACCTCCAAATTTGCCATATTTTCTTCCTAGTCTATGGGATGGCAGGGTTGTTACTGTTGAATTCCTCACAGAATCTCCCTTAGAGCAGGGCCAGTCACTGAGGTATGTGAATAATGTTGCCTATAACGAGAGCTTGCTGTGTCATCACATCTGCTGTGCTCCTCTCTACGTTATTTGTAGTGAGTATCACTCTGGGGAATGCAAATTCCTTGTCTTGAATCCACTGATTTAAATTTAATTAAACTTGCCAAAAATTCTGTCGTTGGGGGGTTGGAGGGTGTTGAGGGGTTCATTTTGTTTGGCTTTTTTTCTTTTTTACTGTTTATTTTTCTAAAATCACTGGCATCAAACAATATCCTTCTCGCTACCCAGGTGCACAGGTTCAGCGTCTCCCACATTATTAAGCTGGATAACTATGCTGCTTCTGACATATCTCAGGCCAATAGCAAGTCCTATGGAGTCCTACAGAGTCCCACAGTTTATTTTTCTGAACTTTCAGTACATGCAATCTACACCAAATAAAGCCATAGCATAGCAGAGAATTTAGGAATAATTGGATCGCAGAAGGGTCTGTGTATCCCAGATTATTTGGTTAAAGCTCGAGCTTTGAGCTCACACATACAACTTCAAAAAGTGTCTTCTCTGTGTAGAGAATGGCCTTGGATCTCTCAAAGATGATAAATAGGTTATTGGTTATTGTTTGCATGAACTATTCATACAAGGAGTGTACAATAGTTAACATTTGGAATAATAAACATTGAATGGCTGAATAATGGATAGCAGGTGTGCCAAGAATGCCAGGCAAGATATTTGAAAGCTGTGGTGTAAAGTGGACCTTTCAACAAGTGGCCAGAGCTTGTGTGTCCACTGGACCTCAGCCGAATACATTTAAAAATGAAAGCTACATCAGAAAGAAGAGATACCACTTCAATGTCTACATAAGTGAGATTTAAGATCATGTAAAAAAATGGTGGATCACAGGATCCATCATGGGGTGAGTATTCCGTGACTTTCTCATATCTAGTACATGTTTCCCAGTTGTGATTTTTCTTCCAATCTAGTCAAATGAGAAAAATGAGATAAAATACACTTGTATTTGGCTTAAAAATTCTAAACAGTCTGGCTTTCATTAAAGCTTCTGGGAGCTATTCCCTGACACTCTGTGGGTTAGATCCAGGCTGAACCTCTATCACTGGAGGTTCACTAAGAGATGAAAATCAAAGGAGGCAGACTGTCTATCTATCTATCTATCTATCTATCTATCTATCTATCTATCTATCTATCTATGCTTATCTATCTAATTATATACCTCATATCTTTGTCTGAAGCTGTAATTTTATAGAAAGCTAAGACATAAATTTAAGGGCATGTGAATTGATGCAAATTTTGCCTAGTTAATTCTACATAGATTTAAAACTCTAATATTGAAAACAATAATTCCTGGTTTATAATAGTGTATTTGTTTTATAGGTCTCATCATCAGGTAGTCCTTTGAGTCTGGCCACAGAACATCTAGTAGGAATTCTAGTAAAGCAGTAGTTCCATAAATTGTTGTGATAGTGTTGCTTATATGCAGGCTGCAATGTGGCTTTCCCTGCCTTAGGGAGTGGTAGCCTCTAGCTGGGCTTAGCGTATGAAATGTTCAGTTTGAAATCAGTGAGGTTTTTTCACAAGGGGTGATGCTTTCATCTCATAATTTATTCTCTTCACTGCAACATTGCATCATGTTGGTTCTCCTTAGGAAATTGTCCCATTCTCCTGGGGATCCTCTAGAAGAAGGGGGAAGAGCTGGGGGTGGTTTGCAACTCATATACTGACTGAGGCTAGGACTCAGCTACTTACAAAAACTGATGACAATGCTTTGTGCCTATATCTCAGGTATGCAAATTCTTGACAGCCTGAGGTTGCTGTAGAAAGTGCAGTTTTTGTGGCAGGTCAAACAATGGTAGGAGGATTTGATTTATTGTTTCTCTTTGATGTGTTTCTCTCATTGGCCTAGCATTTTTCTTAGAAGTTCCAGGGTTAGCAGTAAAGAGGTAGTCTTCTAGGAAAAAGCTTTCTTGTGAAAAGTTACGATTTCAGCATTCACCTCTATTACTTATAATCCCCATGAAGTTATTAAAAAGATTATGGAGAGGAGCTATAGCCTGGAAAAATGTCTTTTGAAAGCTAGCAATATCTTTTTCTCCAAATTGCATGATTAATTTGACACGCTCATCTAGTCTGAGGTTAAAATTCAGCCATGGGTGAGAGCTCACTACATGGCCAAGAAACATTAAATTAGATGAGACTGAAAAAATACTATTCAGCAAGTACATTTAAGAGCACATCAACTTTCTTAAGTATGGGGGATATCCATTAATTATGTTTTAGGGGTATTATATATATGGTTGCATCCCAATGATTGTTTAGGATGTACTAGAGGCTAGTTTTGGTGTAGGGCAGTTAGTATTTCTGGAGTTTCTGTGTAGTCATAAATAAGAGAGAGGTTTTATCTCTTGACTATTCTTTAAAGCCCAGCTTTTGGTGCTCTGAATTGCCCACTGATGGAGCTTCACTTCTCCTTAACCATGGCTCACGCACCTTGATAACCTGTCCCCTTTCTTACAGTGGGGCATCTCTCAGCAGACCTGAAGAAAACAAATTTTTTTCATCATTTTGCTTAGGAGAGGCCTCATGGAGCTGGTGTGGCAATTTTATGGGTAACTACCTGAGACGTTGCATGTGCATTTGGAATATGTTGCCACATTTTTGGATTTACACATTTTTATCCCCTACTCTTTCTTATAAGTTGCATATAACAAAATTGTGATGGGTTAGTGTTTGCAATTTTAGATATGACTAGGAGGACCCAAAAAGTAAACTAGGCTTACCTTAAAACTACAAAAGGCACTTTATTCACACACATTAAGAAGGAGAAAATGAGGAAAAAAAACCAAATAGAACTTTCAAAACATCTGTCCCTCCCCCCACAAGTATTCACTTTCCTACACACAACGTAAAAACCAAAACCTGTAATTTCAGTCAGTTTTACCATTTAAAAATAATCTTTCATCAGTTCTTTTAGGAAAGGAGTCTTTCTGAGTCCTATACAGACATCGTCACAAGAGGAACAGTCCTCTGGCTTCCATGCCACATATCTGCAGCAGCCTGTAAAGAACTTCTGCAAACTGTGAAATCCTACCTGTTAGCAGCTTTCCCAACACTGCATATCGGCCGTATCTGCTTACTAGGGGTGCGGTTAAGAATGCCTCCTCTAGTATAAAACAAAGATTCTCTTCTTCTGTTTCCAAAATCCTCTTCATCTCAAAATTAAAAATCTCCTTTTCCTTAGGAGCAGAAAAGCTTCATATCACTTTTAAGTAGAACTTTACATCCCCCCCAACAGCATTTATGTGTTACAGGAAAAGAAAAACATAGTCCATTCTCTATAGTTTACTAGAAATGTCCAGCCTAATTAGGCCACTCCTTTTCCTTTGCCTCAAATAGTCTTTTCACGCTCTCTTCACTGACTTCACCTTCATGCTCTGTCTTCTTATAATTCAATCATCTTCTCTGTCCTCAATGCAGGAAGGGCCGCTCCCCCACAGCGGGGGCAGTGGCTCCCGGAGGCCCGGCCGGGCCCAGCCCTGCCGCCCAAGGGCAGCGGGGCCTGGCTCAGCCCAGCCTGTGTCGCAGCTGCTGCGTGATGTTACCTGGTGGATGAC
>VYXD01014631.1:23263-47453 GCA_013397195.1 Hylia prasina
TGTTACCTGGTGGATGACCCGGAGGGAAAGAGGGAGGCTCCAACACATTCTCAGCTTTTATAGGGGTATTACCAAAAGTCACATCCTGTTTTCTCAGTGGTCAAACCACATGCCAATAGCCAAGAACTGGCCTCTGATAGGTGTTCATCTTTTCTAAAGAGAACTTAGGGTCCTGGCAGGGTGATATTCCATATTGTTCTTCAACTAAAAACTAAACTGTGTTAACCCATAACAAAAATAAATATCACATAGAAGATTTGATTATAGTATATTCCCAAATTAAAGTGTGTCTCCTGTTGTTATGGTGATAAAATGATAAAAGAATTAAAAATATCCACTGATCCCTGAGCTGTGGTAATGAGGTTCAATTTGAGTAACTGAGCATGATCTCACTAAAATAAAATTGCATAGTCACAATCCTACTAGCAAGACCAATGCTAGTGAACAAAAAAGAAGCCTCTGTGTGTTTGACTTGAAAAGTGTGTGTGTACATTTTTAAATATATAGTATATGAGTATGTATAGCAAAACTGCATTTCTGACCACATGCTGGCTGTCAGAAAATGCGAGATGCAAACTATGATGACTGCTTGCTATTAGCAGTATGAAAGGTAGCCTGAATCCCTGTTCACCCCAAACATGTGATTGGCTTCAAGTCTGCCATTCAGTTCCCTTTAGGTCAATAATGTACAAGCATGTTCTTATATTTAAGCATGTACTTGAATGAAGCACATTCCATAGCTGAATAGAGACTGTTGAGTAGAGGTGTGTTACATGAGTATGAAAATGCAGAGATCTGGATCTACTAAAGAAAGAAAAAAACCAAAACCAAATAACAAAAATTTACCTGATTAATTTATGTTTCCTTTACTTGGCTAAGATAAATTCCTTCAGTTACTGGTATATAGCATATGATAAATGTTTTATAAATATGATGGATTGCTGGCACCAATTGACCATAAAGCAGGCTGAAATAAACCCCAGTACTGAAAGACAGGCCAAGTGTTTAAGTGCAGTGTTAATGCATAGTTTTCAAGAGAATAGAAAAATGGCTGGAACATTAAAACTCAATTGCTGCTGAAATAGTACAATTTAAGAAAAGAAATCCCTTAAATACCCGTGAAGTGGAAATTGATTTTTGTATATGAGGCTCTGAAAATTCTCTTTCCACTATATTCTTTTAACTGTTTTTATGAGAAGATGATGATTTTTGATTAAATCATCAGCTTCTGTTCCTTCCAAGATTTGCAATGGCTTAGCCAGTTGGTGTCTGGTCACTAGTGGTGCACCCCAGGGATCTGTATAGGGCCCAGTCCTCTTTACTATCTTTATTAATGATCTTTATTAATATCTTTAATAATGGATGAGGGGACTGAGTTTACCACCAGCAAATTCATAGACACTAGGTTGTGTTAGAGTGTTGATCTGCTGGAGAGTGAAAGTCTCTGCAGGGGGCTCTGGACAGGCTAGATTGATGGGCCAAGACCAGTAGCATGAGGTTCAAGTGCTAGGTCCTGCACTTTGGCCACAACAACCCCAGGCAGTGCTACAGGCTGGGGACAGAGTAGCTGGAAAGCTGCCTGGTGGGAAAGGACCTGGGGGTGCTAGTCAACAGCAGCTGAACATGAGCCAGCAGTGGGCCCAGGTGGCCAAGGCAACCAATGGGCATCCTGGCCTGGATCAGCAACAGTGTGGCCAGCAGGAGCAGGGAAGCTCAGCATGGTTGAGGCAGTGCCTCAAGTGCTGTGTCCAGTTCTGGGCCCTTCAGTTTAGGAAGGATGTTGAAGTAGAGGAATAAGCCCAGAGAAAGGCAACAAAGCTGGTGAAGTGTCTGGAACACAAGCCCTGTGAAGAGCTGCTGAGGTAACTGGGGTTGTTTAGCCTGGAGAAAAGGAGGCTTGGAGGTGACCTTATTGTTCTCTACAGGCAGGCAACAAGAGACAGGATGAGAGTACATAGTCCTATGTGCTGCAAGGAGATGCTTAGTTTGGACATTAGGAAGAAATTCTTCGCAGAAAGGGTGATTAGATATTGGAATAGGTTGCCCAGGAGGTGGTGGAGTCACCGTCCCCTGGAGGTGTTTAGGAAAGACCGGATGTAGTACTCATGGCAATGGTCTATCTGGCAAGGTAGTGTTCAGCCTTGTTCAACACATTTGTATAAAGTAAACAATTAAGATCTAGGACAAAAAATTATTCACACCATATAGAATCTCGTTTTCTCTGAAGTTTCTTTCAGCATAGTGATGCTAACTGGAATGAATCACAAACCTTGAACACCAAAGTGGCATAGGTTTGACTTGATGATCTCGAAGGTCTTTTCCAACCTAACTGATTCTGTGATTCCATCTTCCATGCAGGTGAAACTTCTAGGATTCTTAATCTGTTTGGAAAATCCTAGTATAGGTCTATTAAAAAGGTAAGAAAAAGTGGTTGAAGAGCTAACAACAGTAAATAACAGTACCAGCAAGAGAATAATTTTCCTTCTTATCTATTTACTCCAGCTGGAGAGCTACTTGCAGAAAAATGGAAGAACAGACTAGCAGGAATTAAACTATGTGAGGAGATCAGTGTAGGCACCTCACTCAGTTTTTCAGCTGCCTGAGGGTTAAACCTCCTAGTGCAGGATCAGTGGCACACAGACATGAGCTCGACGTCAACGTTGTATCCAACAGAAGTAAATAGTCTTGCATTCGATGTGGAAATTGAGAGTGACATCTCCTTAATTTAATGGGAATAATGTAGAAAGGTATAGTTTGTACAACAGCAGTCTAGATTTTGCCTCTTAGTCTAGATGCTGGAAGTGATTTGATGTCTGACAGAGTTGTCGCAGTGTTGGGAGCAGTATTGCTGTGGCCTCACCCCCTGCTGCTTCTTTGGCACTGCTCTGAGTTTTTTCACTACTCTGTAGCCCGCACCCTCTGCCTGCTGAGACCTCCCACATCTTCAGCCTCAGCTCTGGAGTTTCTGATACATCCCTTCCACCCCTTCCCCTCTCGGACAAAGCCGCCATTACCGTGTGCTCCCCGAGCCCGCGCCACAGCGCCCCCTGCAGCCGCGTGGGGATCATCGCACATGCCCTGCCCACCGGGAGCCACCAGCGCCCCTGCCGGCTGTGACCGGAACTGCACCCAAGGGGGATGTGCCTGCACTCAAGGAAGCTGTTACTGGGTTCCTGGTTCTGTTTATTATTAATGCGGTAGTTGTTGTTGTTTGTTTGCCTTGTTATACACACTAGTAAACAACTGTTATTTCTATCCCCATAACTTTGCCTGTAAGCCCCTTAATTTTCAAAATTATAAGAATTTGGAGGGAGGGGGGTTTGAATTCTCCATTCCAAGGGAGGCCCTGCCCTCCCTAGCAGACACCTGTCTTTCCAAGCCAAGACAAGACTGAAATCCTACTAGTAGAAATGTAGTCAGTTCCTCTCAGTGTGGCTGTAGTAATTGACAGGCTAGTTCTCTAGCAGGCAAGTGAGAGTTTTCTCTATATCTGAAATACCTTATATTGCCAGTATTTTATGTATATATATAAATACTTTAGTATTTTATGGTTACTCCTTTTATGTATTTCTTACAAAGGAGCACCCCTCTCTCTGACAGCTTCAAAAGTGATGAGGCCTTGAAAAGAAAGTCTTTCCCATTTGCCTTGCAGTGCAATGTAAGGTGGCAGCACTTCTCACTCCTTCAACGGGGGAGGCAAGCACAATCTATCTTTAGAATGAAGCCACAGTGGACGAAGAATTGAAGAGGATGCTTTTTACGTGAAGGCAAGAAGAGCTATGAGAAGTATCTGGAAAACATCTAAGTTTGGTCTCCTGAACAGTTTTCAGCTGAGTGTGTACATGAATTAGATCAGAGAGTTCTGTGGGAACTGACTGAAAATAAACTGCAATATTACCATTAGGACCTGTTTTACAAACAGAGTTCCTTGTGTTGAGCATTTGCCAGAGGAATATGAAGAATACACAGGAACAATCAGCAAGGGTCATCACTGCAATGGGAAACCTTTAACGCAAGTTCAGTTAAAGCCTTCTTAATACTGAGCATGTACTGACATAAATGTATGAAAAATGATGGGGAGAGGCAGCAGCCTTTGTATTAATGAGATAATGGGATGCCTTCCCATTGCTACCAGGCCCCTGCTGATGGATGCCAGGGTGAGAGAAGGAGGTGTCATCCATCCCCACTCAGCAGCACATCCTCTCCCCACCTGTGGCTAAGAGCAAGCAGGAGGTAGCTGGGGGGCAGGTGGAGAAATCTGCACTCAAGTAGGGCTCAAAAAAGATTATCAAATAAGCTTACAGCAACTATTAGTTGTAGGTGCCTATAGGTAGTGAAAATTAAGTTACTTGTGCATAGAAACTGTTTTGAAACAGATAGTAAAATTTTAACCTCAGCATTACTTTGATACGTAGAATTATGCGTGAAGAATTAACTTCAAATTAAGCAATGCACTGGTAAAAGTAAGGAAACCAAAATTGAGTTCACCATATGCAATACAGGAACAAATTTATCTTTATGTATCTTTATATATACACATACACACATACACATCTACCTATCTATCTCGCCTTTGAAGTGCCATTTTGGGAGGAGAAGCTTCCAGGAAGACAACTTCTCTGTTAGTGCTCACTCTCGACGGATGGAGTCTGTACACAGCTGAATTTTTAAGCAATGAAGACATGGGGCATTTGTTTTAATTTTCAATTTCTTTCCACAGTCACAACATTATTGCATTGGACTTTTTTTTCCTAAGCTCTACTATTAATTAAAAAGTATTGTCACGGGTACCACTTCCTTGTTGATTCTCAATTTACAGATAATGTTTCTAATTTATAAACTAATCTGGAGACTGAGTCTTGCCAAAATACAGTGTTTAATTAATACAGGTAGGTGTAAAGTACAAATTAGCACTATGGTGCAGTATGGAGCTTCTCTAGATAATACAAACATCAAGGCTCACACAGTGAAAATAGAGATATAGAAGTGCTTATTATAGCTATTCCTTGTTCCTTCACAAAGGGTTTGCACTAGGATTTGTGTTCAGTGGGGAGGGAATTCTGTGGTGTATGATTTAATGTATTATTCCATGTTCTCACCCCTTAGTTTTATCATCATATTCATTTAACTGTACATTATTATTATCCTTGTTGCTGCAGTTGGATACCCCATTGCTTTCATTATTGGTATGACAGAATTTTATCAGCTAAACCTACACCACTGTGACAGGCTGTTTCTGTTCCTGTTTCTGTTTGGACTGACAAAATTCCCATTGGATTACATGTTGTGAGATGACTTCAGTATTTGGATGTGCAATAAAAGAAAAGGATGGAAGTACCATATTCCTAGCCTTTCTCTGGATACTCTTCCTTGCAAATAATGGAGACTTGACATTTTTATGGACTGACACAATTTTGTATGTATCACTTCTAGTTCGAATAAGTCCTCCCAAGAGCACTCTACAGTGTGAGACAAGTGTTCCATTCACCTCATCTAGCTGCTTTGCTTCCCTCCTCCCTCTGGAGAAGGATGAACCAATTGCTCTCTCTAGCATATCATCCACATTTCCTTTAGCTTGGTTTGAGAGCTGTCTGAGTACCACTTAGTGCCCAGGTAATTAATTGAAAACCCCCAACACTTTCTTGCTTCAAAAGGCAGAGATGTGGCTTTGTAGCGCTAATGGGATAGCATGTCATTTCTGGAATTTGCTTAATTGTATTGACTTTCTACCTAAATCAGATTATTTTTATCCATATTGATTACACAGTTATAAAATCCCTGTGAAAATCTTTCTATTAAATGTTATAAATCTCCTTGCTAATATGACGTAAATGCCCTGCTGTTTTCACTTAATGCACCAACAAACAAATCAGTTCTTGCAGTTTGATCTTACACCCGAGGCTGAAATTACTGATAAAGTGACTTTCCCTTTTTATTTGATAGTGAACATTGTGCCACTCAGATTTGAGTGGAAAATTTTCACTTCTCCGTAACCCTGGTCATAGTTAGATGAAGGAAGACTCACACTACTCCAACTTTTTCACAAGCCACCTTGAACAAGAAAAATAAATAATTATCACAGCAAATATGAAACACTTTAGTGACTGGAAACATCCATTCCTCTATTGATTTTTTTTTTCACCACCCAATTCTGTAATTATTACTTCTCTATTTAACCTGTCCCTGAAAATTTCTATGCTAATGTTTGTTTTCTGGCATCACAATCAACATCAAAGATGGCAGTTTCTAGGCAGCAACATATACATGTGGCACCCAAGCACTTCTCTGAGGGTGATGCTCAAAAGCAATGATTGTGATCAATCTTCCTGATGAGGATCTGCCTTGCAGAAACAGCTGTGGTTTTGAAAGAGTCACATGGATATCATTAAACAGCTTACCACAGAATTCCCTCCTCACCAAACACAAATCCTGGCGCAATCCCTTTGCAGAAAAAGAATTACTCTTTCACCAAGAACTTCCTTCACTGAAAGAAGATTTGACCTGCAAGAGTGTTTTTCCATGAAAGCTTTCCAAGAGCCTCAACATGCAGCACTCTTCCCTGGAGATCACTCGTGTCATAGGAAGCAAATTCTCCATTAACCATTGTGTGCATATACAAGAGGTACCCGACCTGGTTGCGTATCACCAGTGACCTGCCACAAATGGCAGTTCCTGTTGCAATCAGAGTTCCTGGCCCCTCTATTGTTGTGTTTCCCAGGACTTAACTCTGCTTCTCCTGGTGCACTTTCTTATGGATGAGGAGTGTACATGGAATTAATCACAGCCAAAGCTAACAGAAACATATGAAAGTCACAATTATCTGTGAGAAACTATTTATCCTCTGAGATTCTGGGCTTGATCCTCAAGAAGGATCTAAACACATGAATCCTGAGCACTAAAATATATTGCTTTTTACTTTAATAAAAGGATGGGCTCTGTGGGCCCAAGGGTTTTCAACCACATAACTTCCCTCCCCTTCTCTTACAGAGTGATGGTTACCCTTGCCTTATCCTCTGGAGGAGACTATCTTCTTGCCTTTGCTCATCTATTAGTGCATGTTTGACTGATCATTTTTGCTCTCAAATGGTCAAACTTTTCAAGTATTAGAACAATTATTTTCAGCTTTTACCTATCCACAAAGGTTGCTGCTTCTTTTTCAGACCTGAAGTGCTTCTGCCAGAAAACACTGGTCTGATTTTGTTACCCGAAGCATTTTCATGTCTGCTGCCCAGAAAAAAACAAAAAAAATCAGGCTTCCCTTTTCCCAAGAAAATATCCCGTGTGTTTCAGCATGGTGCAAAATCAGATCTTTCTTCTGTCCCTCATGAAGCATTCCTCTCTGCGTGCCAAATTCAAGCAGGGCAGATAGCCTCAAACTAACGGAAGTCAGGACTGATTACTCCATGTCTTTCTGCCCTAAGCTTTGTGATTTCCCTCTTCCCCTTCCAGACGCTGACAGGGAGAAGGGCTGCGCGAGAACAGGAGTAGGTGAAAAAAAATGAAAGAAAGCCATAGCTGGCAGGCAGCTTCGTGGAAGAGAGGGTGGCTGCGGGGCCTGGCGGGACACCCGCAGCTCCCGGGAGGCAGAGCCCAGGACGGCGCGTTTCGGAGCCGGAGGGTCGGGCGCGGCACGGCAGGTGCCCCCGGGGCCGCCAGGGGGCGCAGGCGCCACGGCCGGCGCGGGAGGCCAAGGCGAAGGGATGCGCGGCGGGGCGGGCAGAATCCGGGGCCGGCCCGGATACTCCACCTTGGGGTCGGCGCGGGGGGCAGCGTGGGGTCGGCGAGGCGGAGTTCAGCACTTAGCAGCGGGCTGCGGGCGGCTGTCTCGGGACTCGCAGGATGCTGGAGGCGCGGCTGAGCGGAGCGCGGGTGCTGTGGACGCTGCTGTGGGTGGCCGTGGTGCGCTCCTACAACGTGGACGTGGGTCTCCCCGTGATTTTCCGGGGTCCCAACGGCTCTTTCTTTGGGTACTCGGTGCTGCAGCACTATCATGACAGCACGCGGTGGTGAGTAGCACGGCCCCTGCGCGTCTGGGCTCGGCGCGGGCGGTGGCGGGGATGCGGCCGGGCGGTTCCTGCCGGGATATCCATCCCTCCCGGCAGCCACATCTCTCGCGGCGGGCCGGCAGAACCCGAGTCCCCTCGCAAGGGCAGCGAAGGGGCGTCTCCGCCCTGGCTGCGGGGCCTCTTCCTGCGCTCGGTCCACTTCTTGGTGTGGGTGCGTTGAAGTGAGTTACGGGCTCCGCGCCCCTTGTGCACATCGCCCTGATGTCAGCAGGGGGGCCCGCGCTGGGAGGCGTTTTAACACGGGGATGTCCTTTCTGGGCTGGCAGCCTGAACTCAGCATTGTGACCTAATTGTCCTCAAGCGCCAGCCGGCCCACGGCCGATGTCTCGACGCTGTGCTCGATCCCACTTCCTCGCGGGAAAAATACTTGGCAGTTCATCGTCTTGACTGGTTACGAAAAAGCGCACGGAGTACGAAAGATGATGGATTTTGCCGTGTTAATGGGAAATGTTTCTGATAGCGGTAACCTCCAGCAGGAGCAGCGCGCTCGGCGTCCAAGGAGCAAACTCTGCCTGGCAAGGGGCAAAATTCCTTCGGAGGCTGAAGAGATGCTTCCAAAACGTAGAGGAAATGTCGGTGTGCCTTAAAAACATAAAATAAAATAAATAAAAAAAAGAATGCCGAAGATAGACAGTTTTCTACATCCAAAAATTTGTGAAACTGGCAAGCTTCTTGGTTTCCCGTTGATTGAAAAGAGCATTGGACCATAGTCTGTTTGTTGTCTTGGTTAGAGGCTCTTTGTTAGACTCAAAAGTGATTTCTCTTAATTGGACCTAGCTCGTGTCATCTGGTGCGCTTCTACTGTGAGTAGAGCCGCTGCTGCCAGCAAGCGTCCACAAAGCATGACTTTATCTTTTTATACTTAGATATTCAGCTATTGATGTTGGAACTTTGGTGCACTGTGGTTTAAATAAATGTATTCATTCTGGCATGCAGTTCTTTAAAAATGAATTTCTTTCACATCCTTTAGTTTACAAGTAGTTCTCTGCTCTGCCTTTCTCTATAGTGGCTTTCATGGAGCATGCATTTTTAAGGACTTATAAGAAGATTTCATAGAGGAAAAGCATCCTGAGAGAAGAAAAGAACTCGGTTTAAAGCAGTGCTTAACTTAGGAGTCAATGAAGTGTGCAAAGGCTGAAATGAATTTGTATTCAACACAAGTTGCTGAGGATTCACAATTATGTGAATGAAATGCTGATATAGTGCAGTGTGGTGGGACAAAAGTGGTAGAATTTGTTGCTTTTTATGAGTATCTGTCATTCTGATTGATAATATGAATTATCTTCAGATAGCACCTGCTGGTGTGGTATTTTTGGACGGGAAGGTGGACTATGGAGTAGTCTTGCAGAGACCCCTCACTTCATTTAGAAACATTTTGGACTTGAAGTGCTGGGCATCTGTGTGAAGGCAGGGATCTGTTAGACGTTTGGTGTTCAAAATTAAAATCTCTCGTTATGTAAACTTAATTTTTTTTTTTTGGAAAAGGAGCTGATTCATGGTGCCTTTGCTGTGGCACCCAGAAGAAAAAAAAACACCCAAACCCAACATCTAAGATCATTAAATGTTTTTGAATAAAAAAGTTGTTAGGCCTAACACCCAGAAGGGTTAACGTATGGTGAGCATCAGCATGGTCAGAAATCATGAGGGTGGGGTTGTCACCACTGATGGGAAAGTTCCTCTTTTCATTGTGAGACTAGGAAGTTTGCTTTCATGGGTACTTCAAAATCCTGTTTCCAACAGACAATGGGATGACAAGTTGGGAGAAGAGTATTTTTACACTCCCCTTGATTCTAGTGTGCTATGAGCAGTTGTGCTCATAATGTATGTGTGCATCCTAAAGGATGTCTCTTAAAAATATATGCAGCCTTCTTCCAGTTTTCTGAAGAAACTCCTTTTAAAAGTCAGGGTTATTTTTTGGTTTTGTGTGTCAAGGTTTTTTTTCTTTCTTTTTTTGACTTTTACATATCCATGGAAGAGCTATGATTTCAGTTTTCTCATGTCCATTGGGTCTGTACACTGCAACGGGAAGTAGTTAAAATAACTTAACTTTAGACAGTGATATTTTGGGCATTGAAGGCTTGTGCATTGAGTTAAGTACTATGTGAGCCTGCAAAAATGATCGTATCTGAGGCTGATAGGGCTCCTGCCCATCTAAAATTCTTTAGTATGTTAATATACTCTCAAGCATTTGAAAGTATTCAGGGAGCTCTTGCTCTTTATTGCTTGTGGGCCTGATACTCACCTAATGTACTTCTCATCATGAGAGCTATGTTGTTTTCTGTAGCCTTATTTGTGTGCTGGTGTGTGTGAACATAATTATGTGTGTGTGTGTGTGTATGTGTATATGTATATATATATATAGTCACCAATTCATATTAAGATGGTATCTCTCATAGGCACATCTTCCATATTTCAATTCTTTTCCAAGACCACAAAGGCACCTGTCTGTATTGCTTACCTTAGTCCTGTAGGTTTCCAGTAAACTAGTTCAGGGTTTGTTGATTCATATCAGCCAAATATTTTTGATTTATATCAGCCAAATATTCATGTAGAATGAAAAAAAAGGGATATTTGGTATGAAATCTTCCATCAGATAAATGTGAATAGTCAGGCTGCTGCGCACAGAAATTATAATGGAATATGGGTGTTCAGCCACCACTACAACAGTGGAACAAGTCACTGCCTTTGACATTTTCTGCAATAGTTGATTGCAACGATGGTTCCATTGAGCTGTTTTTGCACATTTTCTTGTCTCAAGAAAGGTGTCTCAACACAGATGTGCTGAAGTTGTATTTCTGGCAATGTTTGCTTTTCCTTCCCTAAGTGGGTTTTATAGCTGTAAATCTTAACAGGTTTACTCAGTTACCCATTGTGGCCATTTTCAGCAAGAAACCAGGTGGCTAGTTGCATTTGGAGCAGGGACAAGCTGAAGTGCTTCTGCCCTCTGGATATAATTTTGAAACTTGGAGTAAGGACTCAAAGAACAACCAAGAAACAACCCCAGACAGTTAAAAAAAAATTAAAATTTTTGTGCAAATAAAAGGGGTTAATAATTTGAAATCTCTGATTGTTCTTTTTTAAAATGAGTAAGATGCTACTTTAGTCTCTCTCTCCCTTTCCCTTCTTGAGACTCCTTCTTGCTGACACCCTCTAATCTCTCAGCAAGTACAGGGTGATCATTTAATCTTGTCTGGCAAAATAATCTGGCATGAAAAAGTAATGGAATCAGTTTAGTTGCATGGTGTCCTGCTGTGAGTTTTACAAGAAAGAATGAGTCTGGTTTCTGTGCTGTTGCATCATTCCTTCAGCCCTGCTCTTCACTGGTTTGCACTGCTGCTGAAATAATGAAGGTTGATCAGCATTTTGGGCCAATTGATATGTGCTGTTAGCATGTCATGCTAAAACTTGTGTGCAATCAGAAGGAAGGCGATCCAAAATTGGACGGAATGAACTTTCTAATTCAACTTGAAAGAAAAAATACAATTAGAAAGCAGGCATTCTTTATCTGCACAGGACACACAGCTGATTTATCCTTGTTCTGCATATGTTGTGAGACTTTATAACAAGGTACTTACCAAAATCATATATATTCCTTAAAACATATATCTTGTCTAATACATAGACATCACTTGCCTAGAACTATTTTGCACGCATCCTCCTCCTTCTGGAAGTCCTTTTATTCTTGAGGTTTATTAAGAGGGGTCTCTGGTGGTTGTATGCACTGAATGTTTCGATATTAAAGGTGACCTTGCCTTGAACTTTTTCTTTGGGCACGCACTATTGCTTCTTGTTACATAACTTGCCCAAACAAACACTGTAGGCCTCTTCATCTGTTTCTCCACTGGTTCCAGTTGCATTTATCATCCCGTGTGTATACCTTTATATCCTTTTTTGGTTTTTTTGCCAGCTTAGTATTTAAGCTCTATTCAGCAACTTTAGGGGAGCTGAAAATTTTTGTTCTCTATGCTATTTATCAAAGGTGTGAGAGCAGACTGACCCAGTGGAGACTGAGTGTTGTGTGCGTAATCTAAGCAGTGACACTGTAGATCCTGCCATGGAATTTTGAGGAACCTGAGCTTGCTGTCATTGGTCATGGATCATCCAGCCCTCCTGCTTCTTGCTCTGTGTGTAATGGATGGAACACAGGGTTTCATTTCAAGTAACTGGGTTTTTTTTTTGCAAGTAACAAAGGCCTTTCTAAGGGGGAGAAACTCAACTGGGATATGATGGTAGGGCACCCTTCTTGGTATTGCTTTTGAAATGAGCTGTGGTATGTGAGGATATTTAAAGACTTTTTTTCCCCTGCCACTTAACATTGCAATGAGGTGAGGTACCTGCACTCCTCAGTCTTTAAACCAGCACACTGCTGGTATGTAGGCTCATGCCTAATGTGCTTGTCATCTCTCCAGCCATCTGTCTGCCCTGTTAAAAGCAACACTTAATTTTCAAATCTGTATGTCCTGAGGGTCAATCACCAGGGAAGTGATCGTTACTGTTCTTCAGGAAGTAATTTTAAGGAGGTGTGAATTTCTCTGTGGCCAAGAAAGCTTGTCATCCAATAAAATTGGCTGCTCCAACTCCTACAGTGGGATGGCCATGTAGCTGCATAGTTTTCTCAATACAGATAAAGATGTTTGTCCTCGATTGTGTGAGTATGAATGCAAGAAGAGAAAGTTAAGTGGCCTTTCTGCTTACTGCTCCCTATTTTGGTTTAAACCCTGTAGCAGAATTTCTCAGGGAGCAAGGGCATGATTTGCTCCTGAATTAGTTGGGCAACCCAGCCTGGGCCCAGGTACAGGCCTGACTAAATGCCAAGGTTTGTGGTGTTAGAAATTGTCTTAAGGTATGCAGGGGGAGAAGGTAGTTCATTTATATACTAATAGGTACAGATGTTAGTTTGAACACTTTAGCCACCTTAAGTATAAAGTAAGCAATGTTTGATTACATTCTTTCTATGCTGTACACCAATGTGGAAATGCTTGGAAATGTAAACAATGTAAACAATACAGAATATAAGCAGCCATTTTAAGCAATTACAGGAGAACATATGTAGCCACATTGGTGTGATTACGTTACTCGGTTAATTTCCCACAATTTTGGGGGGATTTCTCTCTTCAAAACCCCAATACTTTTTTCACAGAGCCAGTGGAATGAGGCTGTTGCTTACGGATTTCTGTACACCTCAAGGTAAATGGCAAAAATGGCTCCAAACTCCCCTCCTCCTGTTCTTGGTTCTCTTCCTTTCTAAATAGAAAGTAACCTCCTTCTCTTGGTGGGATATCCCCTTCAAGGTATCTTCATGCAGCTACTCACTAATATTCTAGGGGCTTCCCATGGTATAGTATGGTTGGGGTGAGAACCTGCACTCATCAATAATCTCTGCAGAGTATTACTAACATAGTAAGCCTTTTGGCAGAAGGCTGGAGAACTGCTGGTGCTTGCTTGCCGACAGCCCAAGTGGTGGTATAGTAGCATTGGAAATCTGAACTGCAAAAATCAGTAATTTTAAACAAGTGCTCGTTAAATTATTTGGAATATGTTGGAAAGTTGTACTTCTTGCTGTATTTATATCTTCTGTGTTTATGCCAGGCAAGACTCCACAGCACTGAAATGAGAGAAGACTCTATTAGACTCTTAAGACTTTGTTTTGGAACGAATTTCTGATTTGATGTAGTAGAAGAGAAAAAACACTTTCTCTGATGGCAGTGCTGTTTCACAGACATTGCAAAAGATTTCAAAGGTGTTTTAAATACATAGAGGAGATACAAAACAGGTGGTTTTTTGCTCCAGGAGTCCCAAAGTATTTACATGGAAATGAATTGTCTATCCAGGTCTGTTGAAAAGTCTCATGATGGTTAAATGGGCGATTTCCTTACAACAGTTAAAGCATTACATACAGAAACTAATGAAAGAGTAAGCAAGCCTTTTTGTTGACAAAGGAAATATTCCAGTCTTAAACCTTTACATAAAATAAAAGTAATTGGTATGTAACAAATACCAAACAAAAAGCATGTGAGCCAACAGTAAACCTTCCCTGTCCCTGAAGGTAACCATCTTAGGGCATGGGTGAGCATGTATCATGCCAGATGAAACAGTAGATCTGCTGAGGTTTCAGCTGCTGAGTTTCAGGTGCAAGGATGAAAGAATGAGACAAGATCCTAAGATGGCATAATATGTGCTGGATGTGAAATATCAAATTTGAATGTATGGACATTCAGGACAATCCAAAATAGATTTGTCATTGGCTCCCATCACTGGCTGCTTCTTTCTGCTCAGTCCACATGAAGAAATGTCAATGAACGTTTTCTTTTTGAAAGGTATCATTGCTTAAGACATCTGTGCCAGTAGCTTACTCAAGTTGTTAATTATCAATTTTTCCCATTCATCTTTTTAAAGAGAGAGGAAAAGTCTGTAATTTAGGCTCCATTGTCTCTGTCTTTCATGTTGCGACCCAAGATATCTTGTGCACTAGTTGCTAAATCATATTTACTTTTCTTAGGTTAGAGCAGAACCTCCTTTTAACCTGGAGTTCAGTGTGACCTCTGTTGTCTTGCTCTTGTAACATGTCATAGAAACATGGTGTTTCCTTTTGCAGTTTGAACCTGTAACTCTTTAAGCTAGTAATTTTTTTTTCTGTTAGACCTCATGAATATCAACAAGTGGATGTTATGCATTTATTGCCTGTGTAAATGAAATGACTGGCATTTGATTTTATATCTGTTGCTTGCCTAGTAGGATTTCCGTTTAGAGCTATTTTTCAAGCTCCTTTGCACTTGCTTCTGAAGTGTGCAGCCTTTGTAAGTTTTAGCAGTTTAAGTATTTTGGACATTAATTCTCCTCACTTGTGAAAGCATGATGTATGTTGTAGAGTGCAAGAGTGCAGTTCCATCAGAATTCTCCAAATGAAACAGTTTAGCCTATAAAACCTCAGAGAAAATAGTCACTTAACACAGGGGTTTCTCATATTTTTGTAAATGTGTCAAGTGCCACAGGACAGTTTTGTTGCATCCAACATCCAGGGCAGTGTGTCAGGAGTGGAGATGTGCTCTTGCTGTGTATGAGGCTCTGATGCAGGAGAATCTCTTCCAGATGATTCAGGTTGACCCTGGAGAAGTGCACACCTTGTGTACTGGGATGGTGATTGGTATGGAACTTTAGATTGGAGGGTGAGAGAAAAATTGTTTAAAGCAGGGAAAACATCCATTTGGGGGCTGGTGCTGGGCTGTCCATCTGTGAGTGGGAGAGTTGTTGTCTTGGGTTATGGAAGCAAAAATGTGCATTCTATTTTCATCTGCTGAAAGCTGTTGGGGAAGTTTTTTTTTCTTTATCTCTTGTTACTCTGGGGGGAGGGGGGCGGATGCTTTCTGATAATGGCTCAGCTGCTAAAACTGGGTGGGGTACTGTTTCTTATCTCTTTCACCACCCATCCTCCCTCCAGGGGATATCTGCTGCTAATGGGCCATTAAGGCTCACCAATGACATGACACATTTACATCATCCCATTGTGAGATGCTGCACCCAGTGGTGGGGGGTCCAGGGTCCCTACCTAGATAAAAACTGAAACTCAGAACACCAGGCATCCTGGTTTTCCACTGGATTCCAGAGGAAAATCGGACTCACCTCACCATCACTGGACCCTTTTCTTCAACGGGATCATCTCTACTCCAACAGAATCCAACAGTATCATCTCTACTCCAACAGCACCACATCTGTTTTCTCCAGGAGGACTGCTTCCAAACACCCTGACCAACAGGGTGTCAGGTTGTGTCCCTGACTCTGTCAGGGTTTTCTGGGCTTTTTGTTTGTTTGTTGTTTACTTGTCTTTTTTTGTACTATTACATTTGTATTTTTAATATTCCTAGTAAAAGAACTGTTATTCTTATTCCCAAATCTTTGCCTGAAATCCCTATAATTGCAAAATTATAATAATTTGGAGGGAGGGGGGTTTTCCTTGGAATTCTCCATTCCAAGGAAACTCCAGCTTTCCCTAGCAGATCCCTCTCTTCTAAACCAAGGCAGTTGTGTATGCAGGCTGTGCACCAATAGCTCTTTAGTGGCTAAACCAAGAGCTGTGTCTCCTCGGTCAGCTGCTGCCTCCCAGGTAGCAGACTGGGTCTGCACAGGGGACTTCTGGAGACTTAGCCTTTTAGAGATGGTCACCTGGTCTGAACTTCAGTGAGGATTTTTTTACATTCAGAAGCTCTGTCATGTGTGACAGTATAAGAGAATTGCAGAACTGTTACTTAGCTACCTGTGCTCCCCACTGCCATTCTCAGTGGCCCTCCTCCTCCTCACCTCCCTCCTCCTCCTTACCTGCCCAGGTCTGGGGTCACAACCACTTGAGAAAATTGTCTTTTTAATGAGGAGATAGTGAAAGGACTCCTTTAATACTTGTGCTTCCCCTGTAATCCTCCTTAAAAAGCATCCCTTAGGGTATGAGAAGATAGAAGCTGAGTTGTTAAAGAGTTTAACTAGATCCTAACATAAGTGATTAAAAAGTGCTGACTCTTTTCTTTTGAGGGTAACCCTATGGTCAGAGCAGGCCATTTGTGCTTCCCAGAAACACTAGCTCTCATGTGGTATAAATAGTCCAGGTAAAGTCTTCACAGCCTCAAGGATAAATATTGGTTGATAGCAATGTATTGTGGAAGAGATTTGCTTGTATTGTTGGTTTGATTTTTTGCTGTTGGTTTTTAAAGAAAGATGTAATTGTGTAAAATGTTCTGAGAATGGAGTGCCTCCACTTTCTAAACAAGCTTACAAATCTTGGGCTGGCTGGCAAGAATGCAGCCAACAGGAGGTTCAGATTTTTTCTGCTTGTGGGTGTGTCAGTTCTGGATTGATAGGGATGTAGTTAAAATGGAGGAAAAACGGATACAGATGTTGTTGTGCATCCTAATGCTTTCCTTAATGATTTTGGGAGGTGTGTGGTGAGGGTGTGTCACTTTAAATGTTCTACCATCCTAATGGAAATTTAATTTGTTAAAAATATTTGTGCCTTCACTGTGGAGAAATGCCTTTATTGTGTGTGGTGTTTTCAGTTTGTGAATCAGTGTAATTGTTTCACAAGGTTGCTGAGAAAGTGCTTTTGCTGGTGAAGCTCTGGCAATGTGAACCTTGGTGGTGTTGGTTGTTTTTTTTCCCTTCCTCCTGAAATTATTAATCACTTGTTGTTTTGCTTTTTGTTTCCAGGGTCTTGGTTGGTGCTCCCAAGGCAGAATCTAAATACAGCACCTCTGTTCAGTCCCCAGGAGCAGTGTTTAAATGTCGTGTCCATACCAACCCTGAGAGAAGATGCACAGAACTGGATATGGGGAGAGGTGGGTAGTTGTGATGTTGGGGCAGCAGGAGGCAACCAAAAAAATCGAAACCACGTGGCTAGCAGTCTTTCTGCCAACTTCAAATTGGCCCCCAAATATTGGAGGGAGCAGTCAGCCTTTCCTGATGGATTTTGAACACTATTAGCAAAAGTGTAATGTTCCCTTCAGCATTACAAAATAACATCCCACTGGTGCTGCTGTCCTCCCAGTCACCTTGCTTGCTCTTTCCAGGGAGTAACCAGGTAAATGTGGATTTTTCCCTGCTTAACCTTGTTAGCTTTGAAACACATAATCACAGAATGATTATATGCAGGTGCTTTTATTGAAGAGCTCTGGGAATCAGGGGTACAGACCCAAATCTGACTCCGACATTAGCTTTGAAATGAACATGTTTTATACCCTTTGCATTACATAACTATATATTAATTATTAAACCCATATTGTTCTATTGTATACATTGATTTCACCCAACCATGAGTTCACCAGACCCCAAAACATCCTTTCTCATGATTCTTGGTGCTGATTATGTCGTTTCTCATGATTCTTATTTTCAGTTATCAGCAATCATTACATTTAACAATCATATAATTTATCATATGACGATTATGCAAGTGCAGTTGCACATGATCTAGTAAAACAAAGCTAAATGTTTGTTCCCGAGGCCTGGTTCTCTTCCCAGGCCCAACCTTCCTTTCCACTCTCTCCCCCACCCCGCCCCCGAATATATTGTGTACAATTCCCGTGATTTTAGAAACATTTTAACCCTTTGCTATCAACCTAAGTTTCTGTCTTTTCTTCACCTGCTTCAGTGTGACTACGTGTTTCAGAGTGCTATTGCCTGCTCCAGGCAGTGCTAAAGTAAGAGTGCATAGGATGATCCCAGGCAATGCTGTGATGGGCTCATGATACATGGTGTTATTAGTAATGTGGTGATCTATGGGTTCCCTCATAATGCAGCAAATAATTTCTTGAGTTTGCTTTTTGTACTAAAGTGGTCTCAGTAAGACCACTTCTTTGCCATTGCATGGGATCTGGGTTGACTTCAGTTCCTCTGATGAAATGTCTGAGCAGGGGAAGGTGGAGGCCTAAATTAAAATTATTATCTAAAATTGCCTGCTGGATAATGATGGTGAAGATCGAAGCATTTTAATATTTTGGTTTTTCTAAATTAAAATTATGATCTAAAATTGCCTGCTGGATAATGATGGTGAAGATTGAAGCATTTTAATATTTTGGTTTTCCTGGTGACATGTTGCTTTCTCTGCCTATAAAAAATGGCATTGTACATATTTTCATACTTACACTAAGTAGAATTTCTGTTTATGAAGCTTACATGTGTTAAAACAAGGTATTGGCTAAGTGGTTTGTCCTCTACCAGATTGTAAATTGTCATGGATTCATGAGTGCTGCCTGATGGGACTATGGATTTCAGCCTCATTTTTTTTAAGTGCCTCTGATGTAATTTTCAAAATTGCGTTCAGGAGGCAATCTGATACCTCTCCCGTTGACTTGATGAATTGATGGTTCATTTAAGTAGAGCTGTGGACATAGTGTGATAGCTGCTGGATGTTGGGAACAGGGTCCATCTTCTGCTGTTTATGTGTATGGTGCCACTTAAGAGTGATAACATTGCCCCAGTTAGTGCATTCAAGAACTAATAAATAATCAGGATGCAGGGGGAAAGAAAAGCATTGTCAGATGTTTGATGGGCAATCACTTTTCTTGTCAGAATTCTTTGGTAGGTATTTAAAACTCATGTCTCCTTGCTTTGCTACCTTTCCCTTTTTTTCTGTAGGCAATTCTCGGGGCATGGTCTGTGGAAAGACCTGTAAGGAAGACAGAGATGATGAATGGATGGGTGTGAGCCTAGCTAGGCAGCCAAAGGCTGATGGAAGTGTCCTGGTAAGTCCATGGTATTCTTTGATCTCATTAAGGATGTAGCTGCTGCCTGACTAAACACATCAGGATTGTGTTTGGCAGTGACTGACAGAGTCCAGAGCAAGAGGGAACAGATTCTATAGTCCCTTTCTTCAAGCAGAAGTGAGCCCCAGACAGAAGATGTGATTTATAGGGGGAGGATTCCAAGCCATCACACCTGACTTGTGTCAGCCAAGGACTTCCTCCTAAATCTGAGGGTTTATATCTTGAACTGAATAAATACTATTTGTCTGGGAGGTATTCCACTAATCTGTTCTTTTTGTAGTTTGCCTGTGTTTATGTAGGAAATGTGAAAACATACATTTTCCTTGAGCATATGAATTGCATCTCAAAACTTACAAGGAAAAATGTAAATTGTTCTTTGTGGTCATATTTTTCATTTATCTGTATTAATTTCCTATTAACAAGGTAGAAGTGTTGCAAATAGAGATGTCTTAACTGTGTGTGGATTGACTTCTTGTTTTCAGCGTGGTTACTATGCACATAGACAGGACAAGGACAGCAGATGCAATCCTTAAGATGCGCAGTATTTCTTTCTGAAACCTTTCCTGTTATATTGTAGAGTCCTGGACCCTTTCTAGAATGCATGGGTATTTTACATTATGATCAGTAGTTGCCTGTATATACATCCATGGTTGGGTTCTGACTGTCCACCTGAGTGAGTGTGTCTGCAAGGACGTTAACAGAAATAAAAAGAAATTTGCTGCAAAATGTTGTGCATATTTTATGTGGCAGACAGATGTCAAGTGTATCAGGGTAACCCTGACAGCAGTCTATTTCTAACCTGCACTGTTTGCGAGTAGGAAACTTTTAGTTGGCCCCATCTTTCCAATGATATAGAGACTGCCCTGGTATTTAACATCAAACTGTCAAAAAGTTGCTAATGAGAAAGATCTTGTGCAGTGATTATTGTACCAATCACCTGTGAAGGGCAAGAGAACAAACCTGCTTCTCTCAAAAGACTTTTTTTTAATATGTGCTTAGAGTCCAGGTGCTTATGCCCCAAATCCTTGAGCACTGACTTACCCATGGGAGAGCAGGTAAGTTTGATACCTTTCTGTCACAGTGCTGTGATATTTTTTTGCCTCATCTCCCTTGGTATATACCTTGTTAGTCTGATAGGGGCTACCTTTACTTTTCTTGGATGTTTTAAACATGTTCTGGACTAGAGGAGGGGAGAAAGAGGGGCATAAATAAAACACACTGTAAACATGTACAACAGAGGACAAAATTAAGGCATTCATGCTAGTGCAAGCAATTCATATTTTCAAGGTGTACCCTGAGGTGCATGTGTGCTCAGTTGTGTGTGACAACTGAGGAGTAACTTGCATTGATCAGGATAGCACTACCCTTCAGAGACAACATCCTTTTCATTGTCCAGTCATCAAGCTGAAATAGACAAATTCATCCTAATTAATTTTTGGAAGGTTGTTCCTATATTTTTTTTTTAGGCAATTCTAAATTTTTTGTGGAAATCATATCCTAAGAATAGCAGGTTTGTGTGTTTTGGCTCAAAGGGAAACAGGTTGCAGCTGATGCTTAGGAGTCATCTCCCTAGACAGAAACAATAACTAAAGGGAATGCTGATGGGACAAAAAGTCAAGCAACTGCCAAGCTGAGTGCTGGGCTGCCTGAATGGAGGCTACAAGGGTGAGAGACATGGGTAGTGTTGGATTAGGGCTGAGGGGATAGACCTTGGATTAGTGTTGAGGGGGTAGAAATTTCACACAATAAAGAAGGTTAAAAGTGAAATGTAGGTAAGGTAACATACACAGCTGGTGGTATGCTTATTTCAGTGCACCTTAGGCTGGTAAAATGTCTCCACAAGTGGAACTGATTTAAAACAATCCTAATCCAGCCAACTGACAAGATTATGCTGCCCCTCACCATGGAGATCAGGTCCAGATGCTGGAGAATATTTAATTATATAATTCTCATTACTATTTTTCACTAAAGTCTTAAGCTACTAATTATACATCTATGTGCATCTGTATGTAAACAGAGCCTGAAATGAATGTATACAGATTCCTTTGTGGAACGAAATTACCTGGATGTTTCAGGTCATTGCTGCTCTCTGTTTTGAGGTTTTTTACTGAAAAAGATTTGTGATTTTCCCACAGATGGTTTTCAATACATGTGCTCTTCTAGTTTTAAGGATTAGTGTATCTTTAAAATGTAGCTTTTCTTTGAAGCCCATTTGAAAAACTGGTGTTCTGAGAAGGTATGTCTGAATATGTGTTCATAGCTGTATTTGCCAAATATTTTTTTTTAATTGCTAGATAAGATAAACATGTTTCTTTAGTTAGGAGTGTTTAATGTCTATATTGTCAGACATTACAGCTCTATTTACTGCATCTCTTCTAGGGATTCTTTTAAGTCAGAGTAATATCTTTCTGGTTACTAGCCCTGGATGGATTGGGGTTTTTTTTCATAAACAAGTGTAGTTGTCTGTGTAAAATATTCATGCTCTTGACATCCTGTGTTAGATTAACTAATCCCACAGTTTAACTGTGGGTTGTATAAAGAAGCTGTTACTTTTGCTTTGTGGCTGCTTTAGTAGCCTAATTTTTTTCTTTTCAGCCTTCTCCAGTTGCCTGATAGGAATACTAGCTTCAGTGGCAGAGGGCAGTAGGGAAGGTGAGGAGTGTGCCAGAGGGCTTTAGCTGGTGTTTGGTAAAATGTGGATTGTCTCTGAGCCCGTATTGTGCCAGGATGTTACTAAACCAGAATTTGGTGTTTGTGTGATGGATTAAATAGAAAAACATCAAACACGGAGGATATAAACAAATGTAGGAATAAGATTAAATAAGAAATCTTCTTGTCCTTGGATATACTATCAGTCAATCTGCATTAATCTCAGTACTGCAATAATACATCTGAGATAGCCCACTCTTTCCAAACTGAAACAGTAAAATTCCTTCTTTTACTTTTCTTAAGAGAGGAACCAGGGAGGGTGCATTGTGATTTGGAGATAAGTCACATCCTTTGGTCTTGTGCTTCCTAAATACCTGCCATTTCTGTCATTGTGTTACTCTTACTGGGGAGCAAAACCCATGGCTGAAACAATATGCAAAAGAGCCAAGTGTCAGCAGTTCTGAAATGGCCTATTCAGTATACTGCAGTAATGCAGTAATGCAGTGTTGGCATCAATAGCCATCTCATCTTGCTTTGCTCAGAAGCATTATTTTGCTTCAAGTGTTTGCATCATTTCTCCCCTGTTCTGAGGTAGAGCTGGAACCTGTACACCAGCAGCAGCTGCTGAGCACCGAAGTATGCTGATGGTTTTCCTATTGCACAGGGACCTACCTATAACTACATCTAAAATAGCGTGCATAGGCAGTCAGTTGTTTGCAATTGCTTCAAATTCCCTGTTGTTCCAAAGACCTCTTCAGACATGACAGTAGTATTACCTATTTATTTCTTTCTGGACATAAATATATTAAAATCTTTTGATGGCTGGATTGAATTTTGAGCTTCTCAGTGACTGATACACTTCCCATATCCTTTAGTGGAGAGGTGGCACAGCTGTGTGTGCTTTATGAGTGGACATAATTTTTAACAATGTTGAGATGCTCCAATGGGCAGCTCTGAGGTACTGAGGCAGAAAAGTGGGGTAGCACAGAGAAATGAAAGACAGAGGGTATCTCATCTGGGGAAGATGGGGTCAAATATAGGGTTCATGAAGGGGGTTGATGCAAAGTGTCCAGGAACATTTGAAGGCATGTGGAGGAGATGATTTGTAGCATAGGGACTTGCTCTGTTGGCATGGGGTTAAGCCTTAAATGATATAAATCGACACATCTACAGTGGCTTCGGTTTAGATTCAGACCAGGTTGAGATATGGTCTGGCATGTGCTAAGCTCAAAGCCCTTGCTGTTTCACATTTCCTTTTTTTTTATTCAAATAATCCTGAGCAGAAATCAAGCTGTGGTTTGGCTGGCAACAATGCAGTGTTAGTTTTTGGAGCAAATGGGTTCTGTGAAGGTGTGAACCAGGCTTTACATTGCTTGCATGTGTGCCTGTGCGTGGCAGTTGTAGTGAGCAAGTGTCCTGGTGAGTCCTGTTCTTCAGGATGATCTCATTCTTCACCATAAAGCTCTGCAGTTTGTCTGCACCTTGGCTAATGTTGCCACTCTGTTGCTACAAAAACCTTGGCATTTTCAATGAAATTCACTGCCAGTAAGCAAGGCTCAGCACATCTGCCACCAGAAGACAGAGTTGTCTTTCCCAGTGGAAACCAACCTTTGACTCACACATGCATTATTTGGTGGTTTAACCTTCTAAGTATTTTCAGTGTCTTTATTCCTGTTTTTCACCTTTTGCTGGGTTGTGTTAGAAAAGCATTGCTGTCTGCAAGGGTTCATGCATAGTCACAGATTTTGAAATTTCCAGCATAGGCTCTGAGACCTCTTGTTTTCCTAGTTATATATATGTGAAGGCTGAGATCTGAGCTGCCAGGTCAATGGACAATGACAATGTCCTGAGCTGCAGAAGCTAACAATGAGCAAGTCCTTTAGCTAGAAACAGTGGAATGTAATGGAGAGTACAATGGATTTGTGGGGTGAAGATGGTGTTGAGTGGTGCTGTTCATGCATGCTCTGCCTTGGCTGGAGCAGTCTCCTGTGACTCTGAGCCAATAACCCATGTTATATGATCTGTTTAGGCATGTGCGCACCGCTGGAAAAACATCTACTATGAGACAGAGTACATCTTGCCCCATGGTTTCTGCAACATCATTCCTCCCGACCTGCGGTCCAAAGGGAGGAAGCTCTTGCCCTGCTATGAAGGTAAGTAGTCAGACCAGGAGTAGAGCTTATAATGTCACTTGTTACGCTTCTAGTACTACAGTGTCCATCCACTACTGAT
>VYXD01014631.1:47498-78145 GCA_013397195.1 Hylia prasina
ATTTTTTTTTTTTTTTTTTTTAATTTTTTGTGTGTGTGTGTGTGTGTTATGTTGCTGCTTTCAGCGCAGGTGTGGTGGCAGTTGGGGTTTTGGATGAAGTTGGGAGACTAGCACAATGACTGGGTTCTGTGACTGGTGAAGTGCATGGTTGCACTTTACTGGAGAAATATAAAGTTTCTGAGTTGTATTTTTATTTTGATGCAGCAGCTCTCCCCTTAGGTAAATAAAGAGAAGATATTGATGTGAGCTTGGCCTCTTATGCTTCACTGTGACATGGAATAAAAATCCTGAATTAAGCTGCAATCATTTTTTTAATGATAATTTACTTATCTTATGGAAACACTTTTATTTTTACATTGTCATTTATCAGAGGATTGGGATGTGGGACAGGGAGAAGGGTTACTTTCCTCACTTTAGGGTACTTCTGCAACAATTTATATTAAACTGGTGTTGTGTTAAGGTCTAGGTTAGAGGTGCGTGCAGAGGGAGGCCTCCAGCTCTGAGCCATGGGTGGTTGTGCCGTTTGGTTCTGCACCAAATCCCATATGCCATCATTTTAACTTCTCCTTCTCTAGTGCATGTGAGACTTTTATATCATGTTACTATTTTTTAAAGACTTTTGAAGACAGAGTCTCCTTGGCCAAGAGCAATTAACTAAACTAGATGCACAAGTGTATTTTTAGGTAGACGATATAGAATCTCCTAAGATTCTTGGCGTTGAGAGGAACATTTTGGGAAAAGCATCCTTCCTTCCTCCTTTCTTTCACTGCTTCACTATAGGAGCCTGAGGAAGTGGGGAAGTGAGGAAGTGGGACAAAACACAGCAGGGGTGTTGTGCGCAAGGCCTCTGGTTTTACTTATTTGCTTTTAACTGTTTGCCCTCCTTTCCATAGCTGGCAGCAGACAGCAGCAGGCTTGCTGCTGGCATTAGTAAGTTGGAGCAGGATAAGGCAGTGAGTGTCCCAGCAAGTTTCTCTGTTGCTGTCGAGTGGCCAGGTCCTAGCTCAGCGGCCTGTAAAGCCAGGCCTGTGATAGAACTGTATCTGTTAAATGCTCACTCTTCTGAGGTGCCTCGCTCTGGGCTTTGCTTAGGAATCTGCCATTGCAAACCCACACACCTTTTAGAGATGGCGTACACTTGGGCATTGAGTGTTTCCCTGCCATGAAATAGGTCATTATTTGAAACATGAGAAGCGTTACACAATGGTCGTAGATTGGAGACAGAAATCATGACTCAATCCTCTTGATCATAAGACAGCCTGTTTTATTGTTTGGAACTCACTTATGTAGAGAGTTCAAAACTCCTGGATCTAGACCTCATTGGTCTGAGTCATAGTCCTGCCCAGCCCCTTGACCAGTGATACATCTGTTCTCTGGACTGACTGTGGTTTGCTGAGGTCTCTGCACGAGCTCTCTTTTTCACCTAGGGACTTCAAGAACAAGCCAGGTCAGCTGAACTGGACTTGCCATGACCAGATTTATTTTGTCTTAGCTAAAGACTAGCTGTGACAGAGAAGTTTTGAGAGACTTGTCCCAGCCATGCTAGCTGCTGTACAGCAGAGTACGTATAAGCTGTGTAAGCCCTTCCTGTTGTGAGTACTGTCCTACTGTATTTGTCCTTCCCTGCCTCCCTGCCCTCCTTGTTACTGTCAGCAAATCAGGATAAGGCCTCACACTGATGTCATACACTGCAAATCATCTGATATTAACTTTATGGACAATGTGCACATGCAGGAATGCCAATGGGGCTCCCTCTGAGCCTTTGTGCTCCTGCACTGCCTGAAGCCATGGTGGGGATGTGGTTTCTGGAAGAGAAGAAGCAATTGTGTTTATCTATGTGTCATGTTTTTGGAGTAAAACCGCTGTTAATCTGACAGGATATTTGCCAGGAATTGCTAAAAAATAGAAATGTGTGGGCCTAGTACACGTAGAGCAGCTAGTGGAAAGTTGGCAGGGTTGATGCAGTACTATGCTAGCTTAATTTCACTGCAGGGTAAAGTGAAAATTGAAAGTTTGGGACTGATTTCCACCCAGCCCCCTTGCCCCATCCGTCGTGAAATCACAGTGTCACAAGGAATGGCTCCATTTGTTTACTCCTGATTCTTTAAATTTCAATAAAACAAGCACCAAGAGAGATAGCTGTGGTGTGTCACACAGAGGAGTCCATTGTTTAAGGTTTGCTGTGAAATAAGGTTGTGGTCATCCTCGTAACTTTTTTCCTTCACATTCTGGAAGGAGCAGAATAATTTTCCTCCACTGACATTGATGAATGGCTAGTGCAAAGCATTGAGTCTGAAGTGCTTCTACACTGACAGCCTCTGTGGCCATTGCTGGGAGGCTACCAGACCTGTGGATGCAAACCCTGCACTAAGACACATGCCTTTGCCTGGCAAGATTCCGGTGTCTCAGCCTTCTCTAGATCTCACCATGTGCAAATAGGGCTAGACAGTAGCGTGCTTGCTTCCAGAAGCCCTGTTTTTAGGGTAGCTGAGGTGATAAGCCTCAACTGGTGAAGGGTGCAGGCCAGCTGAGTGCACATCCGTGTCCATCCATGGAGGACATAGAAATTTCTTAACTAGATGGCACTGGTGCAACAGCATAGTAGTCTCAATCCATCTTATTCTTGCCTGGCTTCCCTGAAAGGGCTGACAGAAGTCTGGAATTGAGAGATAATTAGAAAATGGCATCAAACGATATTTAAATACAATCTCTCTGAGTAGGAACTAATATAGTTTAGATGAGCTGGATGTCCTTTGTGGTGTAGCTGATGTATGGGGCCTCAGTTTTCCTGGTTATACTTTCAATTGGTTATTTTTCCCATAGTTTTAATGGCTTTCCAAAAAGGGGGGCTGCCTTTTCATTTCCCCAGTGCATTTGGTTTGCAAAGAAGGATGGTTGTGTGTACTGAGAGGCAGTCCAGCTGATGAGGGGAGCTGGAATGGTTTCCTACTTCTCTGTGGTAAGAATTGATGGTGGAAGTGGGGAAGACTGATGGTCCTTTTGGTTAGTAAATAAGGGGAACAGCACATGCTCATATTCCTTGCCTCCAAAAGAAGAAGTAATTTTTCCCACAGGTCCAAACCACATTTAGTGTTCTGGGAGCCATCAAAACATCCCTGCTTTGTGGTGGAAAATCAGTATCACAATGCTAGGTCAGAAAAATAACAACTATTTCTTCCTAGAGTAGTGAAACGCTGTAAGATAAGAAACAAAAAGCTTTCAGTGCATGTGATAGTTTACATCTTTGAGAAAGATAGATTATTTTATTGCACTCTTTATCTTAGTTTATGTTATGGCATTGAAATTTCCTTAGAGACTGGCTGAGAGTTTTGTTCAAAGAAGAAGTTCAGAGGCACTTACCTTCACATTGTCACGCATCAAAGTTTATTTTTTTTGCTTGTGTGTTGTTTTATGCAATTGCTCCTTCCTTGGTCTCACTTCTCTTCTAATCTGAGATTATCCTGGCTTCTCTTTTTTCCTATATGTATTATTCATGGCACATCTTCAAATTTGCACAGGTTGCAACCTCCTCCAGCCTCAGCCTTATGATGCTGCTTTGCTGTCAGCTGTTGCTGCAGCAGTTTCATGGCTTGCAGTCTCTGTAATCAGGAATGTACAGTCAAAAGGCAAACAAGAAAGAATAAAGAAGTGTAGAAACAACAAATTTGTTCATGACTGCAGTTATTGCCTGGAGCTGTGCAAAACTAAATAAATTTAACCTCATGCAAAGGGTGTTATTCAGGTGTACAAAAACTGTGAGCTGATACAATAATCGCACAATTTCCATCTAGTTGGTTGCTTTACTTCTTGGCTGGCTGGCTATGTTGTATGAGTGACAGGTGTCACTGCTCTGCACTGAAGTGGAGGCAGAGTAGGCACTATCTTGGTTTTCGTCCCTTTGGGCTCATCCATTGCTTGGGAGAGGCAGACTTGCTCTAGGGAGTAGATAGAAGTCTGTGATGCTGGGATGTAACCATCTAGGATGGGTGGCACCTCTTGGGTGCATGAGTGGAAAGGAATCTTGCTTGAGTGTGGAGGCAGATGTACATCACTGCAGATGGGAGTTAGGAGGGCAGACAAGGAGGGGTAGTTTTGTTCTGAAAGGGTTAGGCAAAAATGCAGGAGACAGTGTCTGTCTGTATTGGGCTGTGGCTCCTTGGGGAGGACTACATCTGTCTTGATGCTCCCTGAAATGTGGTGTGCTGGTCTCTCCTCTGTGTAACTAGAGCTTTAAATTCTCAAACAGCCCCAATGTCTGAGGTGTTTGGACCTTTGTGCTTACATTTCCACTTGTGAAATGTCATGGCCTTGGCAGTGAAGACAGAAGTAAAGAGAGCTTGGAGACAGGAAGAAAGCAAATGTCACCCCAGGCTTCAGAACAGGCAGCCGAAGAAGCCATTCAGTATTTCAGCCTACTCTGCAATTTCTGTTGCAAGGACTTCCTGTTTCCATTCAGTAGTGGGCCCTACATTTTCCATAGTATCCTTTTGTTGCTGATGTATCTGAAGAAGCCCTTCTTGTTAGCCTTGATACATCCTTCACCAGATTTAGTTCAAAATGGGCTTTGACCTTCCTCATTGCATCATGCAAGGGTAAGGATCCTGCTATAGTGAATGCAGGGCTTTTAGGACTTGTATAGAATTATTTTTCAGGAAGTGTTGGAGAGAGGAATCTCTTCTCCTTGACTCTCAGTGAAAAAGATGTTCACACTGATAAAAAAATATTTTTCCCCAGGCAAGTACTGCCTGGAGAATCTGTATATGGAGAGTTAGCAATTCAGAACCACAACACTTGCTGAATACCTGTGGCCTAATGTGGGCTTTAGTTCTAAGTGGAATTGTCATGCATCACCACTAGGAGACCCAGCTGTACTTCTGGTCTGCTGGGATGCATATCTGCCTTTGCCAAGAGTGTAGGGCATTTGGACTGTAATTTGTGGATCAAATCTCTATTCTGCATGGTGTCTCCAGCTGAACCTTTCCCAGTGCAACTGGTATGACCTCAGCAAATGTCTGAAATTCTGAACATCTTTATGATGTCAGGAAGAGACTGTATGTAATACAAAAGGGAGAATGGAGTGTGTGTGTGTACGTATGTCTACATAAAATATTTTGAAATAAGAAAGTGGTTTTTATAATTAATTCCTTCTGATTTTCAATAAGACAAAATGCAACTCCGAAGGAACTTGCTTGGTTCCAGAGGCAGTTTGCTCATTGATTTTGTTAAAATTTTTATCATTTAGCAATGAGTTAATGGGGCTTAAAAAAAAAAGTATTAAAAAGTTTCACAATTATCAGGTTATATGGTAAATTGCTTTTGAACATTAATTACTGTGATATACAAGAAGTAGTGATAGTATGGTAGATATTTGAAAATGCTCCGGAAAAAAAATGCAAAGGCTCTAATCCAGCTGTAAGTTTCAAATACTTCCAAGATGAAAATATTTTAATTAGGGCAGGGTGGAAAGTGATTTTCTTTTTTTCCTCTTTTTCCTGCTCCCCACCCTGAATTTAATGTATTCCTAAAAATATTTTTTCCATGTCATCAAAAAGATAAAGTAAAAATTCCTCAGGTTTGACAGGGCAAATTATTACTATGTAAAATCCATAAACAAAAGCTGAAGGGTACTGGTTGGGCTCCCCGTGAATAGGGAGCTCTGAGCACATGGCCATGAAAAGCTGCAGATCTAAAATTCTGCAAAAGAGACTGTTGTCTTATCATGTAGAAACACATGGCTTTTTGTCAGTCACTGCCTTCTTCCTGGAGCTTGTGTCCTGAAGAACCTTGACCAGAAATGTTTCTGGGGGCTTTGATGACTGTCATTGTAGGAGAAGATCACTTTATTTCTCTGAAGTAGTAATGGGCCTGGGAGTTAAACCTCCTAGTGCAGAGTCTGTGGCACACAGGCATGTGCATCACTTTTTGCTCCCCCCTTCTGAGCTGTGGTGATCTACCACAGATGGAAGTCTCTTCTAATGTACCTTTACTGAAGCAATGCTGCTACTCTTTTCATGCTACTGTGGTACTGCTTGTTTAGCATCTCTGTAGGAGCACTCTGGCATCTGTCCCCAGCTGGCTCATTGCAATGCTCCCTGATGTGGGTGAGTATGCAGTGTGGTGCACATTGGTGGCATAAAGCCCAGGAGCCTTGCATGCTGGTGTCTCTCCAGGCTGTGTGAGTAGCAATGCAGGTGGCTCAGGTGAAGAAGAGTGTCTGCTGTGCCAGGGATGACCACAGTTTGTTTTCTTCCCTTCTTCCCTCCAGAGTACAAGAAGAAGTATGGGGAGGAACATGGTTCATGCCAGGCAGGGATCGCAGGCTTCTTCACCGAGGTGAGCTGAGGCACATGCATGGAAGGGCTGGGGCTGGTAAGTGGCTCTCCTGTTGCATGTCCCAGGAGGATATTCCCAAGCATGGCTTGGACAGTGAGCTGAGTGCTGAGAATGGTCCCTTCCTGCCAGCAAACATCCTCCTGCCTTGTCCAGCTTCCCAGGTGTCTGTTTCTTGCACAGTGACTGTGCGGTGGTTCATACATATGTTTGTGTCTCTCAAGGTTTATGGACAAGTATAAATGAATTTACTCTGGAAATGTCTTCAGGGAATATTCTTATTACGTACATTGCAAAACTTGCATAGAGGTATTTTTTTGACTGTCATTAGCTCTTTACTGTAAGTGATGATGTAAAACTGTCTTTCCTGAATTATTTTGTTTATGTATGTATACTTGTACATGAATATAATGCACATCCATACACATACATATAGAAAATAAACACTTTTTTTTCAGTTCTGCTACAGTTCTTTGTTGCAGAATGATGGAGAAAAAATAGTGTGGTAGAATGTATGCACTACAGTTGTTCTAAATACTTGACCACATTTTTTCCTGGACAGAAATCTATCAGCCATATTTCAGTTTTGTCAAGAATTAATTTGTTCCCTCATGCATGGATGTTTCTTTTGTTGTTAATGTTTCAGGTCTGTGGCTTTTTTTGCTTGTTTTGGTTTCATTTTAAAATTTTTAAGAACACATACCCATTCTTAATTATATATATGCACTGATCTACAGAATGTGTTGTCCAGACTGATACAAATAGAATAAAGATTTTCTCTTTCAGAAATTGCCTTTTGCCATTTCAGTAAACTGGGATGGCAGGAAATGTTGCCACAAGGGCACTGTATGGTAACTGGATGTTCAGCCAGCAGCAGCTGTTTCCTGGCTTGTCTGCTCTCCCCAGCCCGTTTCTGGTCCCAGGCTTAAATTCTCCTTTGCTATCCTAGTTCAGAAGATGTCTTTGAACTTCTATCACTTCATCCTGATGGTAGCAGGAAATGCAAATAAATGGCCTTTTGGGTCAAACAGGCAATCCTCTATCGTATGTTCAGTGTTACGGATGGTAGGTGGTCCTGTCAGTAAGTGACCTGACAGGTATGGCCCGTAACGAGGAAAAAGCTATTTATAAGCACATCCTACTCTTTGGTTGGGTTTGCAGCCCTGTCCCTGTAGTGTTATTAGGAGAATCCCTTGTTTTACATCTCCCCCCAGCTGGAACTGGTCACCTGAAGGGGACTCGGATATGATAGCAATTTCCTACAAGGTTGGAGTCCACCCATGGTTTTGTATTGAATGGAGATGTGAGGAAAGCAGCTGTTCACATGTCTTCTTGGGGGATGAAGAACTTCCTAAGCTTAATGCTCCTCAGGTTTAATTCGGTCCCTTGCTGGAGGTATTTAAAACCACATCCAGGAGCAAGGTTTTTCTGCAAGGATGCTGGATGTTTTGGGACAATATTTTGTGCATTTGATTTGAATGTAAATGTACCTTGGATTTTGACTCAAAAATATTATCCATGACCATTTACCTTAGAACGCTGAATCAAACTGTGCCTGATTTCTATGCTCTTTTAAAATGCTCAGTCGCTCTGGTTGTCTGTAATGATCCCAAGCCATTTTATGATTCTATGATGACTCTATAGCCAGCTTGTCTCTCAAAGACAGAGCTGGGGAAAATGTTCCACCTAGAATATAACACACATCCTGCTTGTTGAGTGCATGGCAGCTGTTTAGTTTCGTAGTTGTAAAATCAAAATCCTTCATGCTGTCATCGTGGTTGGTTAGTATAGCACATCAGCCAGCATCAAGGCATGATCTGTAGCTGAGTGATGGGTTCTGCGTGGGCTGGAGTACTCCTGGATCTTTGGGAGGATGTTTGGGAAAGGCAGCAAGTAGATTTTTTAGAGAACTATGTTAGCAGGGATAAGCTTGATGGTTAGTAAGGTTGAGGAAAGTCTTCTGTTGCAGCAGAAGAGCTGAGCAGAAATGGATCATAAAAAGGCAGTGTGTCACTAGGGTATATGCAGCAACCTCCATGTTTGTAAGAAGGAAGGATACTGTCCAAATGCACACAGAATGGAGGCTGTTACAGATGGACTTATTGCTGTTTTAAGTAAATATCTTATCCCCTTCTCCATTAATGTGTAAAATTTTGATTGTTATTTTTTCCTTCTACCCTTTTCCCCCACACACTTTCATTTTTCCTGTTGTAGGAACTGGTTATCATGGGTGCACCAGGATCTTACTATTGGACAGGAACTGTTAAAGTACTGAATCTCACTGACAACACATATTACAAGCTGAATGATGATGCTGTGATAGCCAGGAGGTACACATACCTTGGTAAGCAGCCCTCTAGTGCTCACTGTGAATAGGAAATTGTCCAACAATGTATTTCAAGGCTTTGATGCTATAAAGTTGATACTGTTTTTTTCTATGGTGATATAGAGTATTTTTATAGAAAGTGTAAAAGGAAGAATATTTGAATTAAAGTGATACCTATCTGGAAGCAAAGAAGCATTCAAAATACTCAGTTTTTCTCTCCTTGTCATACCACCTTCTCCCCCGCCCCGCCACTTTGCTGTATTTTTTTTACTAATATAGAAAAGGCATTTAACGGCACATTGGGTTGTGGTGGGCTTCTTAACGTTCCTGCCTTTGCCCTGTAACAGGCAGATTATTTATCACTAGTTAAACTGCATGTCTGCTTACACTGCGCCTTTAAAATGGGTGCAACAACTAATTACAGGATTTGTATTGCAGATGCATTTATTTCAGCAAAAATAACACTGTCTAAATTTGTCATTGTCAACTGAAAGCAGGTGTGAAAGGTTTGGCTATAGGTAGATCTTTAACTCAGTTGGTTTTACTTGCTCTAAAACCAGCTGATGTCCCTAAAATGCTGAATTTATAGACTTCCACCTAATCTGAAGTGCCTAAGAGAGTGATTTTAGCTAAAGGAGGACACTTCTGTCTGATCCAAGTGGGACTGTTGCTCTTTGATGTAGTACTTTCTCTGTGGTCTTCTGATCGCTTTTTTGTATATGCCTTTTCCTGTTTTACTGCTTCCCTCTCCTGACTTGCAGTTGGCAAACTGCTCCCACTATGAGCTCCTTTTGTCCCTTGGTCATCTCCACACACATGGCTTTCTTCTCTCAGCTTTTGGAAGGGTACTGGAGGGCGCACTCTCACTTCCCATCCCAATGAACTTTTGAACAGAATATTGGTGCATCCTGAGCAGGATGGTTGTTGAACTCTTAAATGCAGCCCAGGAGCAGTGAAGCCTTGTAAGCCTGATCTGTCTGTCTGATCTGTTTTCAGGCTCTTTTCTGTCATGGTTATTTATTTATTTATTTATTTCCTTTACCACTCAGGATATGCGGTGACAGCAGGTCATTTCTCTCAGCTGAGTACCACTGACATTGTAGGAGGAGCTCCCCAGGATGGAGGCATTGGAAAGGTGTGGCTCTTTATCCAACACTGATGTGGCTGGATGCAACAGTGCATGAAATGTAATATTGATGCTGTTCTAATACGTGTAAGAAGACAAAGAGTTTTTTGTCTGCAGGGTAGTTTTGAGCACTGAGCAGGTGAGAGGTGAGGTAGTTTGGTGAAGTTGTCAAATTTTCTCAACCTGTCCCTCCTGATGCCTCACATCCTTTGCCCCTCTTCCCTCTCTGTCCCACCCAATCCTTACAATACCCATTTTAATGAGACAAGATCTCTTTCACACTGCTTTTATTTAGCATTTGTGACATTTAGGTATTACTTAAAACTTTCCTAGAAATGAAAATACTTGTAAAAGAGAATTTGTCTTCTTCTTTTCTTCACACATTTGACCATTTCAGTATTTACTTCAAGATAGCATCTCAAATAGAATGAGATTAGGTAATTTGATGCCATTTTTAAAACTTCATAATTCATTGATGTTTAGTGTATTAGAGTCTGGATTTTTTCCAGCTGTACTTAGAAATCTTAAGGTGATAGTCTCTTAAGAAGGAAAGAAACAAAAAAGATCTTCCTGTAGGCATATATAGGTTCAATGTCCTAAAGATGTAAACAAGGGAATGGCTAGATGGAAATGGCTAGTGAGTTAGGCAAGCCTGGTTCTCCTGTGCTGAGTATCCACATGCTGTTGGAGAAACTAGTTGAGGGTGACGTCTTATACTCTTCTAAACCAAAGGTGGAAAAAATGGGAGTGGGGAGAGGGAGGGAAGGAATGTAAATGATCTGCTTTTGTCTCTCTTCAAAACGCAATCCTTTTGGGACCTGCTGTCACCACTTGCTTGAGCAGAGATGTCCTGCAGCCCCTTCCATCTTCCTCCCTTTGGTTCTCATGTTCTATAGTGACATGAGTTGTAGCTGAATCATAACAAGCAGTGAGAAGTCTTTGCTACCAAGAACACTATCCTGTTTAGGCAGATTATTTTTGATAATAATCATGTCCTGGGGGTAGCAGTGCAAGTGGGGAAAATGGGATAAAAGTAGAGGACAAACTTGGTACTTATACCTGATCTGGAATGACTAGGACATGCAGGATATAGTAGCATCACAGTTGCTACTGAGAGGATATGTGCATGAGGACGTGTACATAATTTCCTTATCCCAGGTGTTCTGTTTCAGCTGCTGCAGTGCACTTTCCTTCCAAGCTGTTTTTTCTGTGTAATAAATTTAATTTCTCTGCAAAGAGGAGGGTGGGGAGACACAGCTGCTAGCAAGACGTCCACAAGAAAGCAGATGGCTCTGTAGTTTAAAGACTACTGCTCTAGTCACAAAAGCTTATGTTGTTCTCCCTTGGTATGGGATGTGGGTAGCAGGAACACATGACAAAATGTCAGTAAGAGGTGCTGAATACAGAACATTACAATGAGCAGTCCTGTTGTGCTTTCCAAGCACTCTAATAAGCTGATCTTTTCCACTTCTCTGATAGAAAGTGATTAGCATTGTCAAACCTTTTCACTTAAGTTAAAGCCAAGATTCTTAATGAGACTGGGTCATTTCACCAAAGTCACGGAGTGTCATTATTTAATACTGGGTTTGAAGTTGAGACACCTTACAACACGCTGTCACTGCTAAACATGCCACTGCAAAAGCTAGGGAGTCCTGTGTATATAGAGCAATTGTCCACAGTAAACCTGTGCTGTGTTCTTGACTGAAAACAGCTTTGAACTCTGTCTCACTACCTGTTAATAGCTTGGTGCATATTTAACTATGTCCAGTGCTTGGCTCTGCCACATGGCCTTAGAAGTAAGGGATCCTCTGTCCTACAAACTGTATGAGCACCTGCTAGGAAGGGAGCCTGTCAAATGCCAGAGGAGTCTTAAAGACTGACTGAACCAGTCTTTCTGTTGAAGAGAATCCCTGTCTACAAGCCATGCACTTTACATCTTAAATTTTGGTACAAGATGTGTTCTTGAACTTGCATCCTCAATACTTTCATCCCTGAGGATTCCAGATTAAACAGTTTCGCCTGTGGAAATGAGCAATGAGTAGGCAGTGTTTGAATAGTTTTCTGATTCAAAAATTTTTTCAGACAGAAACAGCAGAAATGTTGAGGGTGGTCTAACTGGAATTTCTGCTCTGACTGTTGGTAAAGCATCATGAAGTTTGCAGTGCAGTATGAGCAGGCACATTATCTTCATAAGGGAATGCTAGATAAGGGAAGAGGAGTAGGATTATGCATTCTCAGTCTTTTGCTGTATTTATTTCCAGACAGTCTCTAGATGCCATTTGTTTGAGAGTTGGAAAGTAGTTTTGCTAGGTGCTTTAAAATGCACGCATGTGCACATACAGAAGCGTACCAAAAAAAGTAGGCAACTTTTCAAGTGTTTCTTATGACAAACCTGTGATTTCAGGGGAGTGGAGAACTCTGTCATCTTTTAAAAGAGGACTGACCAATAAAGTGGTCATGAAGTTGGATCCTGGCAATAGCCACAATCATGATTTGGATATTATTTAGAAAGCACAAGTGCTTCATAGTTAGTATTGGTTAACTTTTTTTTTTGCCTTTCAGGTTTATATTTTCAGAACGGACAGACAATCAGGCTCTCTAATAAAGATTTTTCAGGCTTCAGGAAAAAAGGTAGGTATTTATGTATGCGTGTTTTCTATTAAGAAGTAGAGAGGGGGGAAATAATGGCAGAGTCATCCTGGAGCATCATTTTCCTTCCACTTCTTCAGAAGTTGTCTGGAAAACCCTGTTTCTTCTTATCCTCCCAGAAGAGCTGAATGTATTTTACAGTATGCCTTTTTTTCTGTTGCAGTCATGACTGCAATGTCTGCTCAATGCCCATGTGACTGATGTAAAAAGTCTTGCTGGAAATTGTAGCAGTGGTTCTCTTTAGTTTTATGTGACTGTGGCTGTACCTCTGAGATGTGGGACATGGGGCACCAGGTGAGCCTAGATGCAGAGATTTGCTCTCAGTAGACGTTACTGGGAGATGTGGGTAACCTGGAGTTTAGTTTAACAATGCAAAGCCCCAGTCTGTTTTCCTATGTTGTGCTGTGACAAGGGAGATATTGCAGTTACACTGTTTTGTGGAGGAGCAGTTTCATTACCTTGATGGATGATGATTTTCCCCTTCCCACTATAAATCAGTCTTGCATTCTGTTTTTGAGACTGCTGTCTTAAAGCTGAACTGCCCTTCCCTTCCATGAAATTTAGTGAGTGCTAGTAAGATCTAGCTTCCCCAGTGTGGTGGTGTGTTTGAGTGGGGAACAGCTTGTGTTCTTCATTTAGGGACTTACTGGAGCTGTGTTGCAGGAGAAGCAAAGTGGACAGTATGTCTAGCTATAGGTAACAACAAAAAATGCTTTATTTGGGAATAACTCAATGATGAAATGATACCTCTTCTCTGGGGTCTCCTGTGTTCTTCTGGAAGGAGAAGAAATACAGAAAAAAAGGGTTTCTGGAGGCTTTTGGCTCGGGTAAGACCTGCTACCCTCAGGAAGACCCAAAGTGTTTGCCTGTATCCTCAGGTTGGGAGTGTTACTATATCTTGTTATTTTTTTCCCAACAAGACACAGTTGCAGTATTTAAAAACTTGCCTGGAATAGGGCATGTTGATTTACTGAATTTAATGAAATAAATTTTATGAAATTTAATGAAATAAAGTACAAGAATGTGTAGGGGGGTGGTGTGACTTGTATTTTAGGGCCTCCAAAATTTTACTTTCTCGGCAGTAGGAGAATTACAGACATCTTGAAAGGAAAAGACCTCCCAGTTCATCCAGGGCATCTCCTGTGTTTGATTGCTTCCTGTTAATTTCTTTCCCTGTTGAGTTTTAAATGTCCCTAAGGATGTGCTCCTGACTATTCCTCAACCTAATAAATAAAGCCATGAGGAAGTTTCCAGATCTTAGTCAAAATCTTCCCCTTTTCAATTTAGTGCTTTACTCTTATATGTTACTTAACTAATCAAGTTAACTAATTTACATAATTCAAGTACTTTTAGGGTTCTTTTTCATTAGCATCTTCTTCTACAAATTCTCTAAAATCCAAATGAGAATCTTATTTTAAAAAGAAGGCTGTGCTAAATCACCTTATTTGTTTGGTTGTTGTTTTTTGTTTTGTTTTGTGGTAGAAGCAAAACTAGACCTGCTCAGCAATGAACACTGCTTGGAAATGAGCTCTCACAAAATGCTACATCCTCCCCAGTGATGTGAAAGTTCATTGCTCTGATGTTCTCGGTAGGCAGATGTGAACAGCAGGCCAGTTTCTTCCTTCCTTTCTTTATTAATGGAGGTTGAACTAGGGAATCAAATACCGATAAGAAAAAAGAAAATTCAGTACTTTGTTACAAATGTTAAGTGCTCAAACTTCAGGTTCTTACCTGAACTGTGAGTGCTGTGAACTCACCCCTGCTGCAGACATACCATGTTGCAGTTAAGTAAATAAGAGCTTTTTTCTGAAAACTGCCTGAATACATATAAAATACTTTTCATAACTTTTGTTCCTTATCCATGAGAAATTTCCCCATGAGAAATTTCTTTTAAAACCTTTATGGATTAAAAAAAATAAACAAAAAATCCACAGGGGACCAAGCTACAAAAGATCTGTCATCAAATGATATTTGAGGTCCCACTTTAAACCCACACAAGCACAAAAATTGCATTAACAAACCGAAATGCTATTCTTCAATCACCACTGCATTATATATTTAGCAACTTTGAAATCTTACAGACTGCATAGAATAGAGTTGCTGCTGCTCATCTTCTAGCATGCCCAGTAGTTCTGGTTAATGCATGTTCACTTGCAGGCACAGAGGATGGTAGGTCAGAGGTCTGCTGTGAGGAATGTAAAAGCATTCAATAACATAAACAATTGTTTCTTTAACATCTGTTTTTACTGCTTTGTAGGAAACAGTGCTCTATTTCAAATAAGAAGTGTTATCTTTCCCAGTTTCCTGCTGAAGCAGCTTTAAATTTTGAGACTATAGTTTGTAGTTGTTTTGAAAGAGTATGCCTTGTGTTACCTTAGCAGAAGTGAATAAAATAAGGGTGAAATATCATTCTTGCTTTTAGTTTCCTTCTTGTGTTTAAATGTGTTTTGAAATTTGTAATGTGGGTGCTGGTTGGGAGATAGTCTTCAATGTTCACCCATATAAAAATATAATGAAGTGAAATTAATGTGTTTATTTTAAGCAATTAAGTTTATCGAGTAATAAGAAGTGGAGATTGAAATGCTTTTATTGAAAGTCTGTTTCTGTATCAACTTACCTGCCTGTACCTGGGTGGAAAGGCAATGATTAAGACCCACAACCAGTACACCCTTTGACAGTGACTGATGCAAATAAATGCAAGTGGAACAGGGAAAGGTAGTCTACAATCAAGATGTAGTCTTAGATACCTATTTTCATGGCCTCTTGCCTGTTTTTTTTCTTTCATTCTTTCTTTAAGGTATCCCCAGATCATCTGTGGTACCCAACTTCAAGGAAATTTGGCACTGGGCATGAATAATCACTGTCCAGGTCTGGTTTAGGAAACTCATTTCACCCCTTCCTAGTTTTAAACATTTGACAAGCAAAAGCTAGTCTAAGAAAGCTCTCTTAAGTATCTCACTGAAGTATGTCCCAGAGTATAACTTCTGTTCTCTTGGTGAAACACCCAGACTTGATGTGCTGTTACAGTAAAGTGTTTTAATTTCTGCCAGAATTACTCCTAAAGCTGTCTCTATAGGAGTGCTTGTGAGTGGTAAAGCAGCAAGTCATCTTGTGAAATTAAAAGAATAACCAAATGAAACAAAAGCCACGCTTATATGATTTCCTCCTGTGTGTGGGCAGATACTGAATACTTTGTTATGACTCAACTTGGTTACAGATGGGCTCTTACTTTGGCTCCTCCTTATGTGCAGTTGACCTGAATTCTGATGGGTTGTCAGACCTGCTGGTTGGAGCACCTATGTTTTCTGAGATCAGAGATGAGGGTCAAGTCACAGTCTATATCAACAGAGGAAATGTGAGTATGTACAGGAGGTGACTTGGTAAGGGATGAGGGTGTGGGTCTTGGCAAGGTATTGCTTATGTTCTTACAGCACTGCATGGTGAAACTCGATGTCTCAAATAAGTGGGAGCTCTGGATGTCTCTAGCAAAGCATGAGGTCACATGAAGACTCACCTGGTATCATAATTTGCCAGATGCCAGTGTATATTCATCACAGCCCATGTTCATCACAGTAAATCTTTCAAGGAGATCTGAGAAAGTCTCTGGTTGTATGTTGAAACTTGGTAGCATTTGTGGCTTTGTGTGGATTTGATGCCAAAACCAAGTAAGAATCAGCAGCATTGACTGACTTTCCTTTGTGTTTTTGGTGGTCACTAAAACCTAACAAACTAGAACACAAATGTCTGAGGGTTGAGGAAGAGAGGAGAAAGCAGAGATTGAATTCATGTTACTTTTACATTATGCCCATACAGAGATTTTAGGGGAAGTTGTTATCAGCTGGTATTGTTGAATTTCACGTGATCTAACAGCAGTTTTGGAAAAGTCTGAACTTGGTTGCATTGGCTAACCACGGCCATTCTTATGTTTTATTTCTAGGAAAACAATGGTTATTTACATACTATTAAATATTTAATATTCAGGTCCTAAAGCGGCTATCTTAAAGGAGGAGTTGTTACGGACTGAAATGAAATTAGCTAGTATTTAATGAACTTTGAGTTTATTTATGCTAGACTTCAAATTCACCAGAAGTCCTAATATTTAGGAGACTTGAGGAGTGTTTTTGCTGTAATTGTATTTTTTATTACTGCTCCTTTAATTGAGCTTTACTTTTTAAGTTTTATCCACAGGAGGTTCCACCTTTTATGTTGCAGTGTTGCTGTTGGGTCCTCAGCATAGGGTCCAGAGTGCCAAACAGATAGCCAACATTTCCTGTTCACAGTGAGAATATACATGAGTTAGTTTTCATCTTCTATAAAATAGCAAAGAAGCTAGTATGAGTTTCTTATACTACTGCACCAGGAGTGTTAGAATTAGTTGCACAAGCAATGGCTTGCAGGATTGTGGGCTTTATTTTGGGCAGTGGACATTTTAAGCTTTGTTTTGATGCCTTTTCCTTGGTCCTAAAAATTAAGAGCCAGACGCAGTTAAGGGATAAAGGGTTTTTACCTTGGTATTTAATGAAAATCTTTATGGTGCACCACTTTGCCAAGGTGGAATGTGCCAAAATGGACATGCCTGATAGATCGTGTATACAATTTTATAGACCTTGCAAATTGGCATATCTAACAAAGATGCCCCAATGAGAGGCCTGAATGAATAGTCATCCCAAAGAATTCCCCCTGTAGGGCCCTAATCCTAGTTTTCAGGGTGTATTCTAAAGAGGACCTTGGTTTCTCAAGATAGCATAGGGCTTTCTGGCCTCCAGCTGTGAGGCCTCTGGGATGTTTGGTCTTCAGGCCTAAAAAAATACCAGGACTGTGCTAAGTTATCAGACTTAAGGAATTACAAGTATGCATGCTAATAGCACTGAGGATACATAAAAGGTATATAAAAGAAAAGACAAAAAATCACCTTGGCATCAGTTTCATTCTACAAGCACCATTGCTTAAGAAGTTGTTGCAAAGGATCAGAGAAAACTGTGTTATAAAAGAAGCATATTTAGTGATGCTACATTTAAAATGCTTGTATTTTGCCCTGTCCTGTGAGAACTGCAAAGAATTGAGTCACACATACCGGCTTCTTGTCTTCTCTCTGTTGTGGTTCAATTTCATTATGTGGTATTTTCTTAAAGTCAGCAACTCCTTGCAGCTAAGTAAAAGATTTTAGCACATGTTCCAAAGGGTAGCTTATTCTCATTCACAAAGGAAGCAAAACCAAAACAACCCTGAGGTGGATACAGACTTTAGACTGTGTAACTATTTTTTTTTTTCTTGTGGAAATGTTCCTTTCCCCTGAAGGGAAGACTGCAAGAAAACAAAACTTATGTGTCTGACTGGAAGGTGGGTGGGCAAGAAATACCAGCACCATATAAGGCTTCTCATGGCATAGTAATACAAAGCTACTTAATTTTCAACTTTCCTTGGTCTCTTTATTTAATTAAATATATTTCCTTATTAATTTAAGAAGGCTTTTGGAGGACTTTGCTTTAGTCCTTCTGTTTTGTACTTAAAATGTTTTCAAATCCAATTATCAAATGTTCTTTGCTTAGGGGAAAATACTCCTTAGCTCACTGGAGTTTAGTTGAGTAAACTTGGTCTGGGGATTTTGGTTCTTGGAGGCAGTCTGCCAGTGGAGCAAACTCTGGGCTGTTACGTTTTAGGCATCTGTAAACTTTCAGGATTCACCAGTCCCTGTGACTGCATTTAATTACATCTCTGAGTTACTGTTTAGTTAATTTAGTATTTTGGTTAAGTCATACACTCTTTTGTCTTCCCCTCCCCCTTTAAAAAGATCCAGAAGGTTTAAAAAACAAGTAAATTAGATTTCTAGAGCCCAGGTAATCTGACTGCCTCTGAGAGCAAAAGGCAGGCTGCAGCTCTGCTCCAGGTCATTCCCACAGCACATGGGCAACTTCCATGGGGAGGGCTTGCCTCATCCAGAGCTTGCACCATTTCCCTGATCCTGTTATATTTCATACTTGCTAGGGAGTGCTGGAAGAGCAGCTCACCCTGGATGGTGACAGTGCCTATAATGCACACTTTGGGGAGAGCATGGCTGCCCTTGGCGATATTGATGACGATGGCTTCCCAGGTCAGTGCAATTTTCTCCATGGCCATTTCTCCGTAAGTGTGAGCAATGCTGATGACACTCAGTCTTGCATAGCATGCTTTGCTTATCCAGACCTGACTAGCACCTGGGTTCAACCTAAGGCTAAATCTGCTTGTGTAGATTTGTGTGCTAAATAAAGCATTTTGTAGCTGACTGTCCTTGTTGTTGGTTTATTTTGTGTCTGTGCAGGTCACATTAACATTGCTTTGCTTTCCTTGCTGCTGTATTTTCTTCTTCCCTGTATGGCTTATGAAAGGCTTTAGATAACCTCACCCTGAACAAAACAGAAACCTATGTCTGACTTCCTTCTTCTTGCCTATTTCCCTGTGTTTCCAACCCTTTCTGGTTTTGTTGACATAATCTTATTTCTTATCAAGAAGTGTAATTCAGAAGTAGCTTCTCACTCCTGATAGCACATGGTCTATTAACTTCTCTCTTCTGCTTTGTTCTCCCCCTGCTCCATTCTCAGGATGCTCAATGTGAGACCCCATGCTGTGAGAGCAGTAGGTGAGAACAAAGTGTCGATGCTCTTTTTCTGCCTTGGTTTCTGGAAGTGCAGATTAAGGACCTCTAAACAAAGGCCAATTTAGTGTGTGCCTGGATTTATTTCTTCCAGGCCACTCAGGACACAGTATCCCATTAAGCCTAACCCAGCGTTGTTGCAGGTTGTCCTCACAAATTGTGAACATGCTCTTCCTCTGCATCTGGACACGTGCTTTTGTGTTCTTGCTAATATTTATAATCAATCATGGTAATGGTGAGACTGCAGAGGGAGCTGCATCAGTCCGTGGGTACAAAGCAATCATGAAAAGCTCAATTTTAACAGCATAGTCACTAGATCCAAGTAGGAGAGGAGAATGGGAGGTGGGATCATGGTTTCTGTAGGAGTTTGCAGTTAAACTGGATCCATTGTAATTTGAAAATTCACTCTCAGCAGTTGCTTTTTAATTCTTGCCTATCCATTTAATATACCCAGGCTCTTTGTGTAGCCTTGGATTTTCAACCAACCTTAATGTACTGCTACAATAAATATTTTGCCAGTCTTGTATTTGTTCACAAAGCTGATCTCATGGGTTGAAGATTTTGTTATGAAAGGATTCTAAATTCACATTTTTGAGTATGGTTGCTTCTTGATAAACACATTTTTGTAATAGAACGTGTTTCTAATTAGGCACATCTGATTCTGTGAAACATATGTATGTGTACAAATTCATATGGGTTTGTGTATCTTTAAAGTTTATCTTAACATGAGCTCCTAATTAAATCAAACAAGTTTCTTCTACTCAGATCCATATAAGCTGCTGATCATCTTTGTCATGGGGAGATGTTTTCCTATGGATAGCTGCATCCTAAAATTAGGGAAAAGTTGGATTAATGGCATGGATTGTGAAACCTGCACTGTTTTACAGATGTTGCCATTGGAGCGCCTAAGGAGGATAACTACATAGGAGCAGTGTACATTTACCATGGGGATGCCAATGGTATTATACCTCAGTACTCTATGGTATGTGACACTATTGTTTATGATCCCTATATGAAAGTCACTTTCCCAGGACCCACAGAAATAAACCATACTTAAGGGTCCCTTAATAGGTAACCTTGTCATAGCTCTACATCCTTTTCTCAGTCCTGGTTTGAAGATGGCTTCTCCCAAAGCTTGTCTATATCTATGCTGAAAGGTAAAATTATGTTAGTCAGGACGTATTTTTTACTCTCTTTTGTTACAGCTGTCAACTATATCTTCTTGAAGCAAGCAGAGTCTTAAAAATTGAGTGTTAGTTTTTAGACATAGTACTAATGAAGAGGAGAAATTAAAACCCTGGAAAGGTTGAGCATGCAAATTATGGAGAGGCCTGTGGGAAGTTGGGAGGTTTCACTTTCTTCCTGTAAAACCATACTTTCATGACAGTGAAGAGTTACTAACTGTCCTTTTGTGCCTCTTTACCCACCTTGTTGGCCTTCTTGCATTCTGACAATATGTCAGAAGGCCATTCTTAGCTGCCAACCCCTTATCCACTTATTATGAAGTAAAACCTTGTTTGGATTATGCTATGGTATCTTGTGCAGAGACGACAATGCAGTTTAGCTGCTGTAGCCAGGCAGTAGAGAAGATAAATTTATGCTCATGCTGCCCAACATGTGTCTCATAGTCTCTGTCTAGCACATTTCACTGTTCCAAAAGCCTGACTCTTCCCTCCCTCTGTGTGTTTGAAGTTCTGGTTGTTTTGTTGCTGGGTGGGATCCTTCACAGTAAATCAGTTTACACAGAATTAAAGAGTTCAGTGGTTATATTGGCAAGTCTTTCAACAGAAATAAATGTTTAGTCCTTCTTCCTTTACCATGTATATAGCATGTACTGCTTTTGGGGGAAAAAAAAAAAGGAAGTTAAGTGACTCTTTCGTGCATTTTACAAGTATTCCTAATGTGTGGCATGTGGAGGATTCTGCCTGATTTTTGCCAAGAGCTACTGGCTGGGAGTTTCTTCTCTGAAAACCCCAGAGCTTTCCAGCTCTTGCTGAAAAGGATCAGATTTTCTTTTTTTCCTTGGTTTGATTTTTATGGTTTTGGTTTGTGGGGTTTTTTTTGTCATTCCTGGGAAAATTCTACATTTTTTAAGGAGGACAAATACAGCACGTCTCTCCATTTGGTTAGTGGGAAAACACCCAGCTCAAGAGTGCAGCAGGGTATGTAGTCATTGACTCTTGATAATGAATTTCTATCCTTGTTCCATGTCCTGAGCCAGCCAAGGGGGCACTGCTTACAAGCATTGTCTCTGTGCCATTTCCCAGTGTCTGGTGCAGGGCACTAGACACACTGCTGGTTGGAGTCTTGTGTGCAACTAAAACTGTGTATCAACTTCAGCTCTTTACCTATCTGCCCTGAATTTGAACCTGGAGGTAGAAGACATTTTGTATCTTATTACTATATTCCTGATCCATCCTAATGCTGTGGAGCTCCTTTTGGAATAAGCTGTCAGAGGTGGAGGAGGGTGGGTCCAGCAGGGTATATATTTTCTCCCTTTTCATTTTGTTATCTCTTCCTCCTACCTCCTCCTGCTTTCATCATTTAAAGTGCTGGTAAATGTTGTTCTCTGATGTCCCTTCAGCAGCTTCAGTAGCAGCTATTAGCAGAAGCAGCTTTGTGTCCTGCTATTTTCATTTATGGTACTTAGAAGCAGCATTATTCTTCTGTCTTGTAGGCTGAAAGAACCCATAGATGTCTTTTAGGTGTTTGCAGGTGGGATTTACCACCCTAACTGGGACCCCCAAAAAATGAAATGCGAGAGTAGTTTGGGGATGAAGGTACTTTCAGTTGTCTTCAGCTTACCTGCCCGCAAGTAGAAAAAGAGATCTGTACCCAGAGAAGCACTGTTCTCCCTTTAAACTAACTGTCAGGATATCTTTCTTACCTTCAACTAGTCTTTTTTCCCATAAATTTCCTGCCTGATCTTTTGTCCAATATTACATTCTTTTATGGGAGGGCCAGGAAAAGTTGGTCACATGTCACAAACAGTGAAGCACTTCCAACAGACTTAAAATTACTTCATGGTTTCCTCTGTCTGAAACTTCTGCAGTCAGAAATTGATTTGAGTTCAGCTTTTGCAGTGGTGGCCCAGAATAATTAAAAGCTGGGAGACCTCTGATTGCCTTCTTAGAAGAAGAGATTTTTATCTGTTGATTTGCTTCAGACAAAGGCATTTACAGTGCAAATCATTTAGAGAAATTCTTGTGTTAGTAATTTAAAAAGGGAAGAAACTATGTTAGAAGTTAATTAGTCTTTGTGTTGGGGAGGCAGAAATGAAATACAACTTCCAAACTGACAGAAAATACTCTGTAATAGACTATGGAAACCAGAATTTCCAAGTAGGATGAGAATTAATCATTTTGACTTTGAGTATGATGGTAAACATGATGAAAAGAAATGTTTGTGGGTGATTTTCAGTTTTAACTAATCATTAATATTGTCCATATGCTTCTTAAAACTTTTATTCACAGAAATTAAGGTAATAATAAAAAAAGAATCTCTTGGATGAAGTTATGGTTTTTCCTCATGCAGATATCTGTTTGATGTGTTCCTTATTTTGCTTGGGTCTGCACAAGTATTGTAATGCAGGTATGGGTTTTTAGTCCAAGTTAACAATGGTCTACTAGCTAGGAGCAAAAGGGCAATCAACACTCTTCCTGCTAGAGCTGTGTGAGTGAAGTGCAAGGCAGCAGGTGCGTAGCACTTCCAGCCCACAGAAGAGAGACCCAGTGGCCATAAAAATCCTGCTTGAATGTTTTGGGATTTTTTGTTTTGGTAAGGGTTTTTTAAGAGGATTTTTTGTGTTAATGACTAATTTCACTTGTGTGTTTTCTACTGCAGAAGCTGTCTGGACAAACAATAAATCCAAAGCTGCGGATGTTTGGCCAGTCCATATCAGGGGGAGTTGATATGGATAGCAATGGTTATCCAGGTATGTTGGCTACTCTGGCAGTGAGAGCATCAGAAAAATACAGCAGCAGACTGAGAAAACAGCAGAGCTGGTTGTTTTCAGGCTGCTAGTTCCTGCCATTGCAGGTGGCCAGTGAAACTGAGCTGCTTTTTCTGTTTCCCTTCTGCCACTCCTGATAAAAATTTTAGGTGATTGGCTTATTCAAGTATTTGGACAGTCACAATGATTGAGGGTTCAGTATCTGACCAAGGTTTTAAGTTTCTGAGAAGCTGCTCTCTCAGGATGGTAATGTTAAAATAACCCAAAAAGTAGACAATAATATAATAATAGTAATAAAAAATCAAACTATGAAGCAGAAGTGAACATCATAGAACTAATCTTTCAGTTACAAGACTTATGACATAATGATATTTGAAGGGAGAAACTAAGTCAGAAAATGCTTTTTTTAAGATTTGTGTTCTGTGATTTAGTAACAGATTTGAGAGAACTGAATTTTATACCTTCTTTATAACTGCCTCAATGTTACAAACATTTCAGATATGACTGTTGGAGCCTTCATGTCAGACAATGTAGTACTTCTGAGGTGAGATGTCTTTTTCATTCACTGTTGTCTTCTTCTGTTTTCTGTTTATGTTTTCTGTGGTCTAAGTCCTGTTTCTTCCCTAATTTATTGTGGCCAGAAGAAGCAAGCTGGATTACTTTTTAAGCAAAACCTTAGACATTAATGGTGTCAGAGAATGCAGTCTAATTTGAATAGAATAATGGGGGATGATAATACCAGGATAATACCTGATCTATGAAGAAAAAGGGTTAGAGCCGAAAGGAGATGTGTTGATCTCAGTGCCTCTTCAAAAAGGTTGCTCCTGACTTGTGACAAGGCTTTTTTATTATTCTGATGTTTACCTAAAGTAAATCAATTACGATTAAAGGGAATGCAGCTGAGCAAAAAATAAGCTGTGTAGGATGCCTGGATGTAGTTTGGCAGATATATATATATATATATGTATACACAGTTTTGCATATATATAATTTTAAAATGGTGTGGATTGAAGTAAGAGTCTTTGGGGAAATGAAATAAAGGTATGTTTTCAGTGCACACAGGAGCTCGCAGGAGCTGGGCTGCCGTTTCAAGTTTGTGAGTTAAGTGTAATTGCTTGTTCCATCTGATAGATGTAGGACAGCTTGGTTCACCAAATTATGCAGATGGAGAATTAGAGAGCAAGTGACCTAGGTAACAGAGTCGAAAATTGGATTTTTCTCAGTAGCTCCTTTGTTACACTTGTTAATACTAAATAAAAAAATCCTTTCAATACTTAAATATCTTTGGGAACTCCTACATCTTCATGGAAACTATAGGGATGGGGTAACCCTGATAAGACAATTGCTGGAGCTGCAGAACAGATGTGCTGGCCTTCTTCCTGTTCAAGGCAGGAGAAACTTGGCTGTGTTACCATTTGAATCAGTTACACCGCAAAAAAAACGGAGAGGGAGGGAAGAAATACACTTGATGATCAGTATGGCAGGTGGTCAAGGCTTTTGAAGAGTTTTCTGTTTCTTCATCATATATACAGAGAACACTAATAACTGCTTCTGTGAAAAGGTGTGCCATGCCTCAGATGGGAATTCAGTCTCATGTCTCTAAAGGTGCTCAAAAGAGAACTGCATTTTTCACCCACATGGATGTTACTTGCAGAGAGGGGAAGACAAACTGAAAAGCTTACTGTGATTAAAACCACATGCATCACAACAGCATGATGACCTCTATGTATGCGTTCAGTTATGCTTGTGCATTTCATGGGAAATTAGTGCATTACTGACAAGCTTTATGAGCAGCTTGATTAGTTGCTGTTACTACCAGTTACAGTGTGTCCCTCTTGCTGTTAGGATAAAGAGCTCCCCCACACATCCCCTCACCCCTTCCCCTTTTGTGAAGTCCTTTAACCAAAACCAACAAATGTTTTGCCAAGTGATATTTAAAGCCTTTGGTGAAAGCCTTTGGGGCTGATGCATTCTGTTGATCATGTGTGTGTATAGCTCTTTGACAGATGCATTGGGTTGTTTTTCTCCAGTGAAAAATCAAGTGACATAACATCAAGGAAAAATCACACAATGCATGATAATTGGAGAAATACTTTTTTAAGGAGAAATATTTTTCTAGATCAGTTACAGCATTTGCTCTTTTATGGCTCTCTAAGCATTCAGAAAGAGGTTGTTTTTTTTTTTTAAGATGTGAAATGATCCTAGGACACTGACTTTTTTCCCTCCCTTCCCCCTACCATATATGTTTCTAAGGCTAGCATTTATTTTTATCCTCCATTTCAAAATGTGAACTTGCACTGTTATTTCAGGCTGTGGTAAAAGATTCTGAGCAGTTGTATCAGAGATTGATGTGAATCTTGTTCCAGTTCATAAAAATTAGGTGTAAGCACAATCCCTGCTCTCTTCTACCCCTCCCTTACCTCTAAATTTAAGTGGCTTGTGGAATGAAAGTCCTGAAGTGGTTTACAAGCTCTGGCCTTGCAAGGCTGCTGGGACTACCTTAGAACTGAATCTGCTAGTTGCTGCATGGGGTTTTTTTATTACTGTAGTTGATTTTGGAAGAACATGTTCATCTTTAACATGTACAGAATTGAAAACAGGAAGAATAAATAACACCCATAATTTTTTGGGCTGAAGTCCTGCACTGGGGATGGCTCAGGAGTGCTTGAGTTTCTAGGCTGCTTTTCCCAATCAAGCTGCTGGGTGTTCTGTGTTGTATGAAAAAGGAAACTGTTGAGGAATACATTCAGTGCAGTTAGCTTAGTGTGTGAACTGCAGATTGAGCTCTAGGTGATGGGACCCCTAAGCAAGAGGACACTCAGGGACACTGAGACACAGTAGGAGCAGAGGACTTAGGAGCAGAGCAGAGACTTGTGTGCTTGGACTGTGAGGGTATAAAAGCCCACAGGGTCCTTTGTTTGGGGTCCCCCCTTGGAGGCACCACCTCAAGCTCTTTCTGTGTCGCTGCACTGCAAATAAAAGGCTTTATGAAACTATGGGAAACCTGGTGTGACTATGTGAGTGAGGTGTGTGTAGGGAGTCAAGGAGAGCACCTGTCAGCTCACTGGAGCCATACACTGCAAACAAGCTTTGGCCCCAGGAGTTAGTCTCTGGTGGTGGGAGTGTGATTGCCTGAGTGCCTCCTGGGTGGTCAGACAGGGAAGTTTTCTTAGCAAGACACCTGTGCCTTAAGGCACTCAACCTGTGATTCTGGCTGTCTTCCTCAGCCAGGAGTACTGGTAGCAATAACATGATGCTGGAGTTGTAAGAGTAGAAAGCTTTTATTCACAGTGCACTGCATAATTCCTGAAACACAGTTCAGCAGCATGATAAAAGTATTCAATCCTTGTCACTTGCCAGGAGGGAATTAGCCAGACATTTCCTCCTTCGGAAAACATGGATGTGGTGTCTGTTGTCCCTCTTATACTGTCAGAAAAATTATATATTAATCCATCTCCTGTGGAGGACCTCGGTGCTCTCTCCTTGACTTTGAGGTCACAAATTTGACTTTAGACCATTCTGTGGAAACCCAGAGTCTCTCCCTACCTGTCCCTGTTCATCCAGAATGGTTAGCAACCAGTCTCATTTGCATGAACTTGTTCTTGTTTGCTATTCTGGTAATTTTGTTATCCTCTTCAGTCATCAGGAAGGCTTTATGCAACCTTTGCTGGAGATGATTATTGTTATTACATATTATCAGTTTCCCCAGCTGCCTGCCTGCAGTCTGTATCTGAGCACTAAACTTCAAGCTGACATTACCACTTTCATTTAAATGCTAGTAGCCCTTGCCAGCTAAATAAAATGCTAGTTTATTTTACAATTCAAATCTACTCTCTTATTTTTCCTGTCTGCTTGAAATTATGCAGTTTACCAAATTTACTTTCTTTTCCTTTCATGGAGAATTTCTCTCTGAATGGTCATGCAATTCTATTTCTCTGTTGATCTCCAGATCCAGGCCTGTCATTACCATGAATATCGCCATTTTCCTGCCCATATCTATCAATATCACAGCTCCTCAGTGCCATGATGGTTTGCAGCTGGTGAACTGCCTCAATGTCACAGCATGCTTTCGTTTCAGTGGCAAGCATGTTCCTGGAGAAATAGGTAAGGTACCTGCCAGCCCTAGACAGGAGTACAGTAACAGGTTGACCCGGAGCCGAGGTCTCTCTTTGTACTTAGTAAAGGAGCTTTTGTAGTTTCAAAATAAATGTGGGCCATACAGTCCCAGAAAGCTGGAGGCTTGAGAACTTCCTTGGGCATGTTTTTACCTTCTGATGAGGCTGACATAATACTGAGGCAGATTCTTCCTGAGTGAAGTGAGGGAAACATCTCCTTGGGCTTACTGCAAGGATAGAGAATACAGCCTTCTGAGTTCATATTCCCAGTCTACCTCTTGATAATATATATCTGTATCCATATCCTCTATCAATGTTATTAGAAAACAGGCATGATTTGCTCTGGATTAATAGTATTTGAAAGTCTACAAGGAGCTCTTGAAACAGACATGAGAAAATCCTTTTCTGTGCATCAGTTTACCTACTTGCTTGTAAAATGATTATAAATAGCCCAGTATTTTACTGATTGCAAAAATATCTTCCAGATCAGTTAGTCTCTGTAAAACACTTAGAGTTTCTCAGGTGAATGGAGCTGTGTAACATGTAATTGTCCTAGCCTTTACATCTTGGCTCTATTAAAATACGACTTATGTCTTTTACATCCAAATGCTTGCAAATCTTAGCTGTTTTATGAAGTGGTATGGGACAGATACAGCATTTCTAAATATTTAAGGCCTGGGTTAATTTTTTTTGTGATGTTTCACCTTTGTCTTGCTTTAAGAATGGCAGAGGACTTGCACTGTGCTGTTCAGGGAAGATGCCTCAGCCTCACAGCATGCTGTGTCTTGACAGTGATGCTGGTGAGGAGCTGGGGGAAACACTGCCTCCTCCTGCTCTGTGCCCTAACCTTTTTGAACAGCTAGTTGGGAAGGGTGAGTGGTATCCATGTACCCTCAACTGAGCCTGCTGCAGTATTCTGTTTTTAATTAAGTGAGAAAAGGAAAAGGCTTCTTTCTACTTCTTGAATTCACATGAAGTGAGACCTACAAGCAGCTTGTCACTGTCACCTGAACAGCTCAAAACAATGGAGTTACAATATTTAGGATTTGTCTGTATTCTAACATACTGGTGCAACTGAGACTTCAGTTTTGATTTTTGCTTTCTCTAAATGCTGACTTTTTCCTTCCCTGTAAATGATGACTCTAAGTAGACAAATACATGCTTTGATTAAGTATTTTTTTTACTACCCGCTACTCTGGCATTACAGAAATGCATTTCTGAGGGCTCCTGAGGTGTTAATTCCTCTCTGAAAAATTACAAATAGGTTTTCTGAATATCTAGATGTTCTTATGTTCCTGGAGTACTATTTAAAATGTTTCCATTGCTTTAATTTCATATCTTTGGACCTGTGGCTAAGAAGTAAACTGCCTTTTTTCCAATCTAAATATTGATTTCCACTGTTTACAAAAGACCTATCTTCCTGTTCATCATTTAAGAGCTCGTTGAATTCCCCTGTGTTGTCATACAAACTGTACTTTCCATGATTTACTGGGTAAAAGCACATATGCATCTTCTTGGATGGCTAACATCCATTGCATTACAAGGAACTTTTTTGTTATTAAGTAGGTTATTATAAACTTCAATCATTGCCCATTCATAAAATGCTTTTAACAAAGTGATTTTTCTTGAAAATGTTACGGCCATAACTGACTGTATAAAACCCCTTTGGGATATGTTTTGGATAAAGTATCTCAAATAAGCTTTCAGTTATTCAGTTAGTATTCTAGCACTCAGGCCATTTTAATTACGTGGCAGCTGAAGAATATCAATTAACAAATGATGGAACAATTAATGGAAATATTGTAGTGGTTCCTTTCCTGCATGGTTAAATGTAGGGGCAAAACCCTAGAATATCCCTGTTAATGCACTGTTATGCAGTTCAGACTTTGAAAGGCTTATGGTGGTGTTAAAATGCTGTGCCAGAATTTTGTGGCCAAAAGTGTTGGGATTGTCTCACCCTCAGATGTCTGGGTGCATTTTGTTAAATCAGACTGCGAGAACGCAGTGCTCATCTAGAGTGACGCTCCCCTAGGGCCTGTCAGCGTGGATTCTCAAGATTCCTGCTTACTGGTGTAAAGTTGAGCATTTCTCCTGCTTTTGGGCAGCTGAAATTTGCCATCTACTACATAATGTTCAGAAAATCAAGCTGAACATGCACACAGCATTCTCCTGTGGCAAATGTGTGTCTTTAATACTTATTTGAATCTGTGGTTATTTTGTTAACAAGAATAGGAAGAAGAGTCATCTTCGTTTAGCACTGCCTCACACTTGCATGTAAATGTTACCCACCTTTTTTTTTCCTTCTCCTTCTAGTGGTAGTTGCAATACTACTGTCATAAAACAGCTAGCTGAGGATCAGTGTTTGTGGATACTGTTTGATACTGCAAATAACAGTACAATTTCCATTAAGTTGCTTCTTGCAGACAGTAGTTTTCAGAAGTATGAATTTATTGCTGAAGTATTTTTGTCTGCACAAAGAGCCATGGCCAAGTGAATTGTGCTCTGCACTTTGTGCCACACTCTGTCTGACCCTTCACCCTGCCTCAGTACTTGCTGGAGAGCTGAACATCTAGTTGTATGCCTCCTGACAGAGACAACCTCCAGAATGTCTTGGACATATGAGAAGTACGGCATTTTAAGTTTTCACTCTTTTATCTCAGAATCTCACTTAAACTGTTCCTGTCATTGCTTTGTCTCTCATGGGGTTTCTGTATGGCCAGAAAAGGCAGAGATTAGAGGAAGGCCGTTCCTATCTTAGATGAAAAGGTTTCAGCCTGTTCAGACTGTGTTCTTCTGTGTGACCAGGACAAGAAAGAGGCTGCTGGCATCTCTGTGCATCAAGTGCTGCTTCTGCATTCATCCCTGAAGGAAAATGGAAGTAAACTTGTGTCCACAGTTGTTGAGATCCGGTTATTAAAGTGATTAGAAATGCCTCTGCCCAGATTAAGGTGCAAATGAGACCATATGCCAAATCAATAGTATGGGTTTTATTTGATAGTAAATATGAGACAGAGAGGGAAAGAAAGAAAGAAACGGAGAATAGGTGGGGGGAAGAGAAAGAGAGTGACAGAGACACAATAAAGAAAGTATCATCATCTGTGGATTCCAGTGATGTTCCATTGATCTTGCCTTGGGTTATGGAACCAAAAATGTGTATTCTATTTTCATCTGCTGAAAGCAGTTGGGGGAATTTTTTGTTTTTTTTTTCCTTTATCTCTTGTTACTCTGGGGGGCGGCTTTCTGATAATGGTTCAGCTGTTAAAACCAGGTGGGGTACTGTTTCTTATCTCTTTCACCACCCATCTTCCCTCTGGGGGATACCTTCTGCTAATAGGCCATTAAGGCTCACCAATGACATGACACATTTACATCATCCCACTGTGAGAGGCTCCACTCAGTGGTAGGGGGCTCCAGGGTCCCTTACATAGACAAAAACTGAGACTCAGAACANTGAGAGGCTCCACTCAGTGGTAGGGGGCTCCAGGGTCCCTTACATAGACAAAAACTGAGACTCAGAA